>LOEQ01005598.1:20335-37789 GCA_001685075.1 Bramus lutescens
TTTTCAGGATTAAATCGAACATCAATAACTTTACCAGATTAAATCAGCTTCAAAATGACCATAGCATCCAAACTGGCTGGCATCTCATCTTAACATCTATCTAAATAATCTACAAAATACAAAGGTATTCAAACCAATTCTAGGACTCAGCCTTTTAATGCAGTTACTGCACATACAGTCAACTAAATCAAACTGCACAAGGTGAAGTTTACACCCCCCTCAAAGGAAACACGTGAATTAAAGCTGGTAAGAAGGAAGCAGCCACATTATACTGTAGTAAATCTCTTACACCATTCTCTGGGAAATGGGACTATCCGCTTAGTAGCAGGACTTCCTTGACACACCACATGTATATCTCTGTACCACTAAAACCTAAAAAGTAAATTTCTAGAACCTACTAGGAAATTATGCATTTAATTCCTAGAATAGAATTCCAAATAACCATTACCAAAATAAGTGACTCATCCTAGAAGGTTTTTTCTAAACACCACAAAAATAAAATATTCAATGTATTTAAATGTGTTTGCCAATTTGTGTGGCNGTCAAGCCTGGAGCTTGTTCATGATAAAACACTGATGACTTGCTGGTACTGGGAGATGCTCTCATCCCATCTTGAGAAGAGCAATGTATGATTATTGGGGAAGACCCTCCCTTAGTAAGGTCAAACACTGAACTCAGAATTTAAACTTTAATTGCTTAAAATTTTTCTAACATTCACTGGGTATGCATTAAGAGGCAACCACTATTCTTAGTTCTGGAATTAAACTAGTTCCATTCACAGTAACCTTTTAATTTGGCACAATTATCATTTCCATTTACAGAAGACATGAGTGAACCCCCTGAATGATATGTAAATGACTTTCTAGGAGGTGAGAGAGCTACAACCCAGACCAAAGATGTCTGACTACAGAGCCCACTGTACAAATCACCACACTAAACCATCTCTCAATTAAAGTGATGACCACTAGAATTAATGAAAAAATACAAAGTGGACATTTTTAACAAATGATATTCTATTAACAAAGTACCAGCAATGCAAATCAAGTGCTGATAACCAAAAAGAGGTTTTGATCAGCAAGTAGAGGGAGGGGACAGAGGAGATGAGAACCAATTATAAGTGTGTGTGTGTGTGTGTGTGTGTGTGTGTAAGGGCTGGCAAGACAGCTCAGGACGTAAAGCACTTGTCACAAACCTGCCAGCCTGACCGAATATAGCAGGTATCTATCTCTTGAAGATTGTCCTGTGACTTCCACATGCACTGTGACATGCTCCACCCATACACATATACACATGTATGCATACATGCATACACACCCAAATGTAATTTTTTCAGTTAGAAAATATACATGTGTAACAAGAGTACCAAAAATCCATTACTCTGTATGTTAACTAAAAATTAATAAAATATGCATTTCATTAATATGCATTAATGAAAATCACTTATAAATATGTATAAGAACCATATTTGCACACATCAACCAATGACATAAAAGAGAATAAAGTCCTTGACACTTGATTCTTGAGATCTACAATGCTGATACTCTTGATTCATTTAGCAGATTATTCATGAAAAGTCAAAAATATGGTGAAAAGTAATTTTTACTGATTCCTCTTTAAAACTATTTAAACT
Source organism: Bramus lutescens (assembly GCA_001685075.1). NCBI lineage: Eukaryota > Metazoa > Chordata > Mammalia > Rodentia > Cricetidae > Bramus > Bramus lutescens. The sequence goes on from LOEQ01005598.1 coordinate 21,966, forward strand.
ATTTAAAATCTATTCCTAGTTATTGAGGTATGATTCAAATTATTAAATTTTCTGTATAAATAGAAAATGGTCTATTTCACTTCATAGGATTTCAGTTGGACAAACACTAATGGAGATCAAGATACATGCAGGCATCTCACAATCTCTAGAACATCAACATTTTTAAGACAATGCAATATACAAGAAAACATACTTTCTGACTGAAGGCTAAACCTACTTAATTCAATACTGTCTAAAAAAGTAGTGAGTCTGATCATTTCTGTTCTTTAAGGCATCTAAGTAGAAGAAAACAGATGAATTCAGGGTCCTTCCCTGAGCGTGCGTCAGTTTCCTCCTCCAGGGTATTCGTTCACATTTGGCATGTTCTCCTACATAGCTTCCTGTTTTCGAGATAATGACGTTTGTGCTTCACCAACAACACTTAACATCCGCTAAGACGGAAGCCTTCAGCTTTGGCAACCTTAAGTAACAGGTGACAGGGAAATAAAATGGGCTCCGAGACCAGTAATTGCCTTGTAAATAGCTCGAGACACATGCTGCAGTGAGTAACTGGTAGATGATGGTGGTTCAGGCTGACCTCGAACTCACAGAGATCCACCTATCTCTGCCTCCCGAGTGCTGGCATTAAAGATGTGTGCCACCACCGCCCGACTCAAACACTACTTTTAAGCTATATTAAGGAAGTGCACGGTGGGCCTGTGTCTTTAATCCCAGCACTAGGAAGCAGAGGCAGGTAAATCTCCATTTCAGTAAATTCAAGGCCAGCCTGAACCACATATCAAGTTCCAGGACAACCAGAACTGCATGAAGACCCTCTCTCACTAAAAAGAAAGAAAAAAAAAGTGCCAAGACCCCAAGTTGAACAAATTTCTTTGAACAAATGCTAAACTCAATGACTGCTAATTCTTTGCTAATAAGCACCAGTGATTTCCTCCATTAACACGATAAAGGAAAAGGTGAGTAATAGTACTGAGTAAGTGATAAAATCATGATTTTCAAAATTCTCTGTAAACTAAAACTAAAAAGGAATAACTTTAATTTCATAAAGAGGCCCCTACCAAAACAAACAAACAAAAACCAATCTACACTAACATCAAACTTATGGTCAGCTCTCACCACTGCATTCTCCATTGCACTAGGGGTCCTAGCCAGGACAGAGAAACATGGGAAGAGAGCCCAGAGGCTGGGAAGAAAAATAAAACTTTGTTATCTGGAGAGAATATTTGCATATAGAATTTTTTTAATCTCTCGGTACACTCTTGGAATTAAGGTACAAGCTGAGCAAGGTAGAGTGACAAAGACATAGGGAAATCAACTTTATTCTTTACACCCTCAACAATCAAAAGAATCAAACTTCTAGGAAGATGCCGCCAAAAACAGGAACACGCTGGTAGACTGCTTACATTATGTGTGAGATGGCTCAAGTTCAACCCCCAGCATGGCACAAAGATTATAAATCAGTACCAAATGGTTGAATATAGATATAAATATCACAACACATGTGTTAAGATCTTTATGCAGAAACCTATTATTGTATTAAAAGGAAAACAAAACAGAGACGAATCATGTGTATGAATTAAGACTCACAATGAGAAAACATGACAGCAGCACTCTTTAAATAGCCCCAAACTGAACAATTTTAATGCAAGTTCAAACACAACACATGATGTCCATTGGCTAAAGGACAGAGTAAAAAAAGATAAAATAAACAACACAAACATTGTAATGAATAAGTACTTTCACTGAATGAAAGACTATATACATATACTATCATGATTCCATTATTTTAAATTCAAAATCATAAAAAGTAATATTGTGTATGCTAAGTGACAAAAGAAAATTACTATGATAAAAATCAAAATGATTTAACTACTGGGAAAGAAAGAAAGGGCCAATGGCAAGAAGAACACATAGCACTCCTAGGATGCTGACATTTCTGTATGTGTGTGCGTGCACACAAACAAATGTGGTGTGTATGCATGGAAATACAGAGGCCAGAGGCCAGAGGCCAGTGTCTTGCTCTACCACTTTCTACCTTACTCCTTTGAGACAGGATCTCTCACTAACCTGTAACTAAGCTGGTGGCCAGCAAACTCCAGTGAGCCTTCTTTCTCTGGCCAACCAGTACGGTTACTCACAAGTCTGGGTTACAGGCACATGTGAAGCAGTGCCCAACCTTTTCCTAGGTGCTGGGATCCAAACTCAGGTCCTCATGGTTTCAAGCAAGCTCTTACCCACTGAGCCATCTCCCATCCCCCAACACTTTATTTCTTGACCTGGAGGCCAAGACAGTCATGTTTCAATATCTACTAAATGTAGACACATTCCACATATCATCCATCCCTTGAACTGGACTTTCTATGGTCATTAGATTAGCACAGTGACCACACACACAAGTTCACATTTTGTTCTTCAATGATAGTAAGTCATTTTTTAAACAACCTGCTCTTGTGTATTTCATTCTTCACATTAGAATTTTTAACTTATTAAAATAGAAAATTTTCCAGAAATTTGTGATCAGAGACACACATTTACTTTTTCCAAATAAAATTTGCAACTACTTGTTGAGCATTCTGTGGTAGGTACAGAAAATGCTAGAGATACACAGTGTGTGTTCAAGTGAACCTATCAGACAACATCACTCCACAGAATGAAAATCTTGGGGAGAGAAGGGTTCAATACTAAGGATGTGGAATAAATTCCCCCGTACTACAGGAAATACAGGTTGACACTGATGGTAAAGCTGGGTCCCACCCACTTCTTCAAGAGTCCTAGGAAGGATGAGCATCGCACAATGCCAGATGCCTTACGCTGGTGCTTTCCATTATAATGGACGTAATGCTAATAATGTAAGCACAGGCCATTTTCAACAAAATCTTTCATATAACTACCAAATAGACTGGAAACTAGTCCACACATGCCGCTAATTTGGCATGTCTTCTATTAGTATCTCCATAATTTTTAGATGTCTTTTCCAAATATGACTGGTAAAAAATACCATATTAGAAATAACATAAATTATAAATATTGCTTATTTCATGCTGTGCCATTTTAATTCAGATTTCATGTGATTTATAATCTATAGATATAATATAATTAAATAAAATGCATGTATTGAGATTCTTAACCAAATTGTTTGGACTAAACTATAGTCTGAATGATTATATCCCTCCAAAATTCATATGATAAAATCTAATCCCCAGTGTGTTGACATTAAGAGGCAGAAGCTAAATAGGTCACTATGAATGGGACTACTGCCTTTATAAAAGAGGCCTGATGAAACCTGTTTATCCTTTGGTCCTGTACCATGAGAAGATACACAAAAAGCATCTATGCAGAATGGGCCTTCAAGAGCTCTAAGTCTGCTTAGACTTATGACCTTAAACTCCTCAGCCTCCATAATTCTGAGAAACAAACTTGTATTGTTAATAAATTATCCAGTGTAAAGTCTATGCCATAGCCATTGAAGCAAAGACAGGGTAGGCAATCGGCAAAGTTCAAAGATCACTGTTCTGAGAGTTATAAGAGACACGTCTCTTTTCAAGAATCTTGCGCTGTAATCAGAAGACAAACATCACAACAGTAAAGACAATTTAAATAACAAGTCGAGACAACAATAGATGCAAGGCACAAAGCAATTAACATGATTAATTGCCAAATTAGTGGTTTAAGAATATAAGAACAATTAGATTTAAGAGAGCAGAGACATTGTTTTCAGTGGAGTAATCAAGGAAGGTTCTCTGAGAAGATGGCCTCTTAGAATAAGCTAAATCGGGTCAAGAAAGGAATGCAGAACACCTCCCTGTAACTGTCCTAAAGCAGGACAAAACACAGGAGTCAGAGTTCATCACTACATGGCTGAAGTTCTGTCCAGCAGCACTCCTCCTGGCACACAGCTGACAAACACTGCAGAGATACTTTCGGCAACAAGCTGCAGGAAGGCAGCACACACTCACTCAAAGAACACCTTAAACAAACCACACAAAAGTCACAGAGCAACTACTGGTAGCTCTCACACGTAGAAATGTTATTAGAAAGGCCAAGGTCAGCTTACATGTCATTTGTCTACATCTAAAGTACAATATAATCATGTAAAATTGTTATAATAAGCCATATCAATAAAAACATTCTTATAGGCATTTTAGATCATTTTCATCACTTTACCTAAAACAGGTCCTAAGTAGATGCCCACCCTAACATTCAACTCTGGGGCTTTTATTTTGTACAATATACATATTCTTTGAATTCTTGTCCTTATAAGCAAATATTTACCTATGGAGAATATTTACTTTGGCATGTTCTGGGAGCTCACTTTTGAAGGAGCTAAACTTGCAAAACTTTGATCTGCTTCCCTTATTAATTTTCAAGCCATATGCTTTATTTATGCTGATTATTTCAACAGTGAATCACACTTACCAGGTGCTCAATATACGCTATCTTTCTTTTCCTCTTTCTCTTTCTATCATCTATCTATCATCTTTCTATCTACCTATCATCTATCATCTACCTATTATTTATCTATCAATCATCTATTTACCTATCATCATCTACCTACCTACCTACCTATCCACCTATTTATTGGTTTTTAGCTTACTGAAACAGGTAGTCCACAATAGTCCAAACCTCTCCTTCCTCAGTCTTCTAAGTGTGCCATCTGTTTTTATGACATTCTTATAAAAAGGAAATCTGAAACAAGTGCAGACAGTCCAATACAATGTTTATGAAGCACTAAATTGAAAACATTCTCTTTACTCAAAACTCATACATCCTTGTAAAACCAGCATTTGGGAAGTTGAGGTTAGGGATCAAGAGTTCAAGGTCAGGGGCTGGAGAGATGGCTCCGTGGGTAAGAGCACTGGCTGCTTTTGCAGAGGTCTGGGCTTTGATTTCAAGCACCCATATGGTGGCTCACAACTGTCTGTCTCCAGTTCCAAGGGACTTGATGCCTTCTTCTGGCCTCCTTAGGCACCTGGCACACATGGTGCAAAGACAATCATGCAGGCAAAACACCCAGACATATAAAATAAAATAAATGTATTGTTTAAAAAAAACGCTCAAAGGTCATGTCTAGGCACATGGCAAGCTTGAGGCCAAACTGGGCTGCAATAAGATACTATCTCTATACCAATAAACAAGACAACAACAAAAGCCATGTTTCTTAGTATAATCCAAATGCACGTAATGATGCTCTCCTGTATTTTCACTCAACCAACTACTGAAATTTTGAGAAGTTTTCATGCTTATACTTAGCTAACATATTTGCTTAAAATGATTTGCATTATCCAGTTTTGTCTCTATTCTAATAACTGCATTATCTAGCTCTGTCTCTATTCTAAGATAAAACTGAAAAGGCCAACTTCTGGACTGTCAGATTGGCAAACTCTTTTTAACACAGTACTGTTCAAAGTGGAATCCACAGAGCAGCTCTGGTATATAAACTGTTACTAATCCACAAAAACTCATGTAAGAATGTTAAAATTTCAAGGCAATGTGTAAAAACAATGTTAAGCCTGATGGATCCAATAAAGAAAAAAAATAAAGACAAGCCTGGTGGTTCGTATTTTTTTCACTTCATTTTTCTAATAATTCATCTTTATGATATACTACAAAAGTATCAGTAAGAAACTGGATAATTTTTTTTAATCTCTGTTCTTGCATCAAAGACCCTCTGAGAAACATTTCACTGATGATTCTTTAAATGCTGAAGGCTGCAGGTTATCGCGATGAACTGCTTTTGTTTGATGTCCCCCACTATCTCCATTCCTCTGGCTTTCTCACAAGAGTCACAGACACTCTCCTTTATTTCCCAGTGCTCTTTGAGTTCTACTAGGCTGGCAGCAATATCAACACAGTCCACTGCCTAAGACTTAGCACCAGACTCTCTGAATACTCAGACTGGGAATTCAGCTTCCTTTCACCAGGCACACCTTTGCTCCTTGTGAGATTAGTGACCCTATTTGAAGAGTCACACTGCCTTACAGTGTGAACGCTGGCATCATTTATGGAACTATAAGTTATTAAAATTCTAGTCAGGTAGTAGTGGCGCACGCCTTTAATCCTAGCACTTGGGAGGTAGAGGCAGGCAGATCTCTGTGAGTTCGAGGCCAACCTGGTCTACAGAGTGAGTTCCAAGACAGCCAGGGCTACACAAAGAAAGCCTGTCTCGGAAAACCAAAAAAACAAAGGGGGGGGAGAAAGAGAAGAACCAATTCTAAAGCTAGTACAGCTTAGTTTAAATTTCATGCTTCTATATCTTTTTAAAATTTTTGTTGTTGTTATTTTGTTTTGTTTTTCAAGACAGGGTTTCTCTGTAGCTTTGGAGCCTGTCTTGGAACTAGCTCTTGTAGACCAGGTTGTCCTTGAACTCACAGAGATCCGCCCACCTCGGTTCTTTTTTAAAATTTTATTAGTTCTTTGAGAATATTGTACAATGTGTTTTGAACATGTTCACCTCCTTCTCTTAACTGTTCTCAGATCCACCTGCCATTCCCTACCCCCACAATTTTGTGTCCTTTTTTATGTTGGTTTTATACCCATCAAGTGCAGTTTGTGCTGCCCATATATATTCTTGAATGTGTGACCTTCTCCTGGAGCATGGTCAGCTTACCAGGGGCTACCCTCCTCAAGAGAACTGACCCTCCCTCTCTCAGCAGCTATCAGCTGCCAAGAGCTCCTCAGCCATGGGTGGGACTTCCAGCCCACCTCCCCGCTCCATGCTAGGATCTGCTCGGGCTTGAGAACAGCTCCAATATAAATATATAACAACAATAATCATAAAGTACTGGCCTGTGACATCCTGAACTCATGCGCAAAAACCTGGTATTCCTTCAATTCTGATAAACTAGCTATGCACAATTTTCCATTTAGACTATTCAACATTTCTGATTTACAAATTCCTTTAGTTTCTTACACAAGTATGTACAAAGAAATACAAAATAAATATATTAAAAACTTGCCAATAATTCTAAAAGATCTTTTTATTTTACAAAAATATAATGAATACTAAGGAAAAATAAAACAAGCAGTGTGTGCCCTAACATCACAGTGCTGACAGCCCATCACCACTAACCCGTGTCCTGTCCTGACATCACAGTGCTGATAGCCCATCACCACTAACCCGTGTCCNCTAACCCGTGTCCTGACATCACAGTGCTGACAGCCCATCACCACTAACCCGTGTGCTGTCCTGACATCACAGTGATGCCAGCCCATCACCACTAACCTGTGTCCTGTCCTGACATCACAGTGCTGATAGCCCATCACCACTAACCCGTGTCCTAACATCACAGTGCTGATAGTCCATCACCACTAACCCGTGTCCTGTCCTGACATCACAGTGCTGATAGCCCATCACCACTAACCCGTGTCCTGTCCTGACATCACAGTGCTGACAGCCCATCACCACTAACCCGTGTCCTGACATCACAGTGCTGATAGCCCATCACCACTAACCAGCCCACACAAAGCTGTTGTAAAAATAATTCTGTGGTCTAACTACTACATCATACTCTTAGTTAAGACTTTCAATGTCTTTCATGCTTTCAACTATTTCATATCTTGTATAATGAAAATGATTACTGGAGTCAAAAAGTAAAACAATAATATCCATAAAAATAACTAAATGTATTTGATTTCTGCCTTAATTCCAACAATAAAATTAAATTCCTTCCCTCACACTGCTTATCTTTTAGACATCTACAAATTCTTGTCTAATTACCTATTGCTGAGATTTAGCCCTAAAGCTGTAAATTATTATCAAAAAAAAAATTTAGCCAGTGACTTTTTCCGAGGCATTTCTTTCTTACAGTTATCTAATTTTAGGGGGTGCACATACCACAGTGCATGTGTTGACGTCAGAAGACAACTTGAGGGGGTTAGATCTCTCCTTCCATCAAGTGAGTCCTGGGAAGCAAACTCAGGTGCTCGGGCTTGGTAGGCAGTACCTTAACCCACTGAGTTATCTCCTCAGCTTCTTCTGAAGCCTTCTCTAATGCCTAGTTAATTCTGACCTCTCGTCTTAATACCCTAATAAATTTCTATTTGAATTTTAATCAGTCACTAAGTTTTCTTTAAATGTCCATACCAAAATATCCTTATAAATGGAGATGGCTAGAACCCACTGGACAGGATATCACATTAAGTGATTTCCTGGCCAATCTTTTCTTGGAAAAAAAGGACACAGCATTTGATAGAGAAGACCTGGGCTCTAGTCCAGACCTCCACCACTTATCAGCTAAGTAACCTTCAAAGAGTTTTGCAACCTCTTGGAGACTTACGTCCTCATGTGTTTATTAAATTTTTTAAAGAGGGGGATTAAGACTCTAAACAAATTTACTGAAAGCAAAAATGAGCCTAAGTAAGAGATTTACACAACTCAAGGCACTAAATTCTCTTTATGGAAACACACACACACACACACACACACACACACACACAAGCAACAGACATCAAGTCAACAGCATTCTGAATCCACGGGAAGCCCTGGTCAATATCCACTGCCAGCTCACGGTAAAATCAATGTTCTTGCCGAGGATGTTCTGCAAGTGTCGTTTCTCTAACATATATCGTGAGCCCCTGCATAGGTTCCCAGTGCCTGAGGCCAAAAGTGTTTTCTTTGGGCCTCTGTCCTCCCTAGTCTATTGCATCCATCTAAAAGCCCACTGCCTCCCTGGTAGCAGCACAAAGCCCTCTTTACTGCCCCGGGAGTCCTACAGCAGGAAACCTGTTCTCAGCATAGTCACCTTTCCTACAAACTGCAAGTCCAACGCTTTACTGGGAAACTTGCACCATAGAGATGGGACTCCCAGTTAGCCCTCAGCATTCATGGTGTCTTACTCTCCTGACCTAGCCTGAATTTGGTAAGTATCCTTCTAAATCTCTCTCCATACTTTTGTACATATGTATCCATACACACATACGAAAAAGGACTTTTCTATAAAGGTACAATCAATCTATATCCAATATTCTATGGACTGGCTCTGCCTTCTTTTCATTCAGTCACAATCAACATAACTTTATCTTGACCTTTTGGAAACCTCGATAGTACCTACAAGTAGTAGGCCTGAGTGTGTTCCAATGAGAGCACAGTTTCCTATAGCATCATCTATTACTTACTGAATAATGACTTTGTGCCAGGAATAGGTGTACAGTGTGGAACAAAACAGTCATTGTCCTGAGGGAGCTAAGTCTTCCATAAAAACCAAAACCAGCAGCAGCTGTGGTGGCACACACCTGTAATCCAGCTCTCAGGAAACCAAAACAAGATGATTTGTGTGGGTCTAGAGCCAACCTGGCCTACATAAAAACATTCTCTCAACATAGCAGGCAGGTAGATGAAGACATGAAGAAAAGTAAGTAAATATAGCTTATCCTGAGGATACCAGACATACACATCCCAGTGGATGCCTAAAACCCTGGACATATTTTTTTTATTATCTGGGTCTTTAATTTAGTATTTTTATTAATACTTTGAGAATTTCATACAATGTATTTTGATTATATATACTTCCCACTCCTTCCCCTAACTCTTCCCAGATCTCTAGGCCCCACCCCCAACATCCTGCCATCTTTGTTTCACCCCACTGAGTCTATTTGTGCAGCCCATATACTCACAGGGGCGTGGACATCCACTGAACCACAGCTGGCCTACCAATGACCTTAACAAAAACTATAGCAGCCCCAGAAATCATCAAGTGTAAACACCTCCTCAGTTAGGGTAGGGGGGCTCAGGAGCTCCTCCTTCTCCATGCTAGCAAGTTTACTGACTTGATATCTTGCTGGTCATGTACAACAACCATAGCAGCTGCAAGTTCCTAATTACAGAGGTTCCCCCCCCCACCCCGTGTCCAGAAAACATTGCTTCGCTCTGGTCCTCCCTAACTTCTGGCTCTAATCATCTTTCTGCCTCCTCTTCCTTTGGTGATGGTCCCCAAGCCTCGCAGGGGAAGGGAAACAGAGGCACTGCGTGTGTGGTTGAGTTCTCCACTGACATTTACTCTCTGCACTCTGTTGTGAGGCTCTGTATTAATCACCATCCACTGCAAAGAAACGTCTCTGATATGGACTGAGAGCTGCACTGACTCAGATGTACAGTGACAGGAATCCAGAGGGCCGTTTAATACCATGTTCATTTAGCAGAATAATAGGAATAGGCCCACTCCTGGGCAAAGTGAGCTCCCCAGCCAGATGGTAAGATTTAGAGTACCAGGCATGCACTTCCTTGTATGGAATGGGTCTTAAACCCAATCAGAATGCATAACCCCATAATATCCATGCCACCATTGTACCCACAGGTTTATCTTGTCACGCCAGGCACTACTGTACCTCTCAGGCTCAAGGCTGAGGAAGACTGCTGGTGACTTCCCTGCAGCCTACACAGACCTTCTATCCTAGAAAGACAAGCCAGCAGGGGAAACTTCCTGATCAGTACCAATTTCCCCATGTCCTGTCTGTACCTGAAGTGTGCAGGATCTTCAGCAATAACCCAACACTACTAAATCCTATGGATATGTTTTTCCTAAAACTATATACCTAGAATAAAGTTCAGTTTACAAAGCAGACATTGTTAAGAGACTAACCATGAACAAGAATGAGACAAAACAACTATAACTATATACAATTATAAAAGCCATGTGAATATGGCTGCTTTCTCTTTAAAGTCCCAAGAACTACTAGTATTTTTGGATTGTGGGTGGCGGCAAATAACTGAAACTATGGAAAGTGAAACTGCAGATAAGGAAAGACTATGTAACTACAATACAGTCATCAAAGCACTTACATTACAAAGACAGCATTATTCACAGCAGCTACTACAGTATTGTCAGTATTGTCCTCACTGCTAGACCTGTGTTCTTGAGTTAACCAAGGCCTTGGCATGATCTACATCCTATCTCCATAATCGTAACAATCTGATCACTAACATAACAATAAAATCACTAACTCTAGATTAAAAGGTTTCCACTGTGGAGGAAGCAGGTGCATCAGTGATTGAATGGTTTTCCTCTCTCTAGGGGATGCCAGTAATATGAAAATCTGGCTCAATTTCAACATAACTTTTTTTAGTTGTGTGTGTGTGTGTGTGTGTGCAGGTTTATGTGCACATATGCACACATGAAGTCCAAAGGTCAATGTCATGTGTCTTCCTCTATGACTCTCCACTTTGATTTTTGAGGCAGGCTCTCTTGTAGAACCTGAAGCTCTTCAATTTGGTTAGGCTGACCTGCCAATAAACTCCAAACATTTGCCTATCTCTGCTCCCCCAACATCTCCCTGCTAGCTCTAGGGTTACAGATGTTTGCTCCCATGCCTGGTTTTTACATAGGTGCTAGGGAATCTATATTTGCATTCTCATGCCTGTGTGACAAGCGAGTTACCAAGTGAGGCATTTTCCCATCCCCTTTTCTAGGTTTCAAAGAAAAAAATAGACAGAAAAACATCAATACAGGTAAAGGAGGCTAGAGAAGTGATCTCAACCTCTCAAAGGTTAATTTAGCAAAGTGAAGAATGTATAATAAGTACCTTGGACTTCAACAAGGTAAGAATTTTGTGCATCAAATGACATTATCAATACTGTGAAAGAGTACTGCATGTTAATTCTCTACAGCCCATATTGTAGAAAATTATATGACGAGCCATCAAAACCAAGCATAGAACTGCCATACCATCCAGCAAGTCCTGGAAAACAAGCTCAGACAGTTGGACATCTTTGCCAACACCAGCATTATTCACAACAGCCAAACAACAGATACAACAGACATCATCACAAGAGGTACACAGTGTGCTACATAGATGTGTGCATGCACAAGCACAGACACACACACACAATGGAAACGTTACTCAGTGTCAGAATTCTGACACATGTTACAGCATGGATTAACCTTGAATATACTATGCAAAGTGAAATAAGCTGGTCACAAAAAGATAAACACTCCATGATTTCGCTTACTACCTACAACAGTTAAACTCAGAGAGACAGTAAAATAGCAGTTGCCAGTGGCTTAGTGCAGGAGGGGACTAGGAAGTTACTGTTTCCCTGGTATGACTGAGTTTGCAAGACTTATAAAGGGCTGGTCACATGTACAACATCTCCATATGCCACACATTTGGATGCACTTAATGCCATAGAACTGCACATTATAAAATGATAAATTTCATGATAAATATATTTTACCACATAAAAAGTAGGTATAAAGATAAAAGTTGTACCTGTATATAAATAATTTACTCAACCACTAAAAATAATACTTTTAAATGAAAACATCTAAAAGTCCAAAGATGAAAAAAATCATTGAAGATTTAAAAGAAGATGAAAATGTCCTTCAAAACATCAACTTGATTCAAGACTTGCTATCCAGAAATTGACAAGAGCAAAAGTTGAGATAAAAATCTTGCGAAAACAAAAAAATCAAGAGCAGCAAGGTCAATGGGATAAACTTGACTTTCATGACTTGCCATAAGAAAGATAACCACATTACTCAGGAAATGTGGCCCTAAAAAGGAAGGTTATAAAATCATTTCTCAAGCAACATGGCACAAAAAAATCAAGATTATTCAGCAACATGGAAGCTAAAATAGGGAGTTAATCAAAGGCCAGGAAGATGGTTTAGTGGGTAAAGGCACTTGCCACCAAGTCTGACAACCTAAGTTCAGAACCCATCACCCACATGGTTGAAGGAGAAATCTGCAAGTTGTTTTTTGACCGTCATACTTATACACACTAAATAAATAAATAAATAAATGTAAAGAGGATAGTAGTTCACCTTTCTACACAAGCATAAGGCCCCTTTTAACATGCAAAGTGATACCATAGAATAATTAATTTGGAGCCTTAAAACACAGTTATTCCCATATAAACATGATCCAACCAAAAGGTTCTCACTTGTCTCCTAAACTCAGAGTCAGACCAAATAAAAGCTATTCACAAAATACTATCTTAAATTGTACAGAATGGAGGCTGAAGAGATGGTGCAGTGGTTAAGAGCGCAAACAGCTCTTACAGTGGACCTAAGCTTGGCTCCCAGCACTCACCTCTGTCATCTCACAACCTCTCTTATGCAAGTCCAGGGGTCTGATGCCCTCTTCTGACCTCCAAGGGTGTAGTAGTTTGAATGCAATTGGTCCCCATAAGCTCAAAAGGCTATTAGGAGGTGTGGTTTTGTTCGAGTGGGTGTGGCCTTGTTGGAGGAAGTATGTCACTGTGGAGGTGGGCTTTGAATTCTAATATATGCTCAAGCCACATCCAGTAGTCTCAAAACACTTCCTGTTGCTTGTGAGTCAAGATGTAGGACTCTCAGCTCCTTCTCTAGCATCATGTCTGCAGACATGTAGCCTTGTTTCCCACCACGACAAAAATGGATTAAACGTCTGAACTGTAAGCAAGCAACCACAGTTAAATGTTTTCCTTTATAAGAGTTGCCATGGTCATGTTGTCTCTTCACAGCAATAGAAACCCTAAGATTCACTCAAGGGCCCATAACTCTTACACAGATACACAGACTAAATCTTTTTTTGGTGCAGATTAAAGGACTGGAAAGACAGCCCAGATGTTAAGAGCACTTGCTGCTCTTTCAGAGGATCCAGGTTTGGTTTTACCACCCAGAGGCTGACAACCACTCGTACCTCCAGTTCCAGATGAAATGACCCCTTTTTCTGGGCTCCATGGGCACCAGACAGACATGGTGTACTCACATGCATGCAGCCAAACACATAAAATAAAAATAAATTAACATTTCTAAACTGTACATAATAAAAAGTATAAAAGTCAACAGTGGAACAATTTTGTTGCTGCTCCCTTGAAGAATGTGAAGTTGAGTCAGGCGCTGACCAGAGTCCTCTGCCCTCTCTCCTTTCCATATTAAACCCGTTACTTCCCTTCCTTTCTTTCTCCACCCCAACCTCCATGCAAATTTTTTTTTATTTTACTTTGTTTGTTTGTTTTCGAGACAGGGTTTCTCTGTAGCTTTGGAGCCTCTCCTGGAACTTGCTCTGTAGACCAGGCTGGCCTCGAACTCACAGAGATCCGCGTGCCTCTGCCTCCCAAGTACTGGGATTAAAGGTGTGCTGCTGCTACCGCCTGGCCATACAAAATATTTTTAAATCACTCTGAAATGAAGTCGTTGCAGGATATGAAAAGCCTGAGTTTCACACCACATAAAATCCAATCCACATTTATCAAGGTCTGACCACTCCAGATTCTGGAGTACCAAAAGTTCCCAAGTGAGTAATTTCAGGGTCTACTGAATCAAGGCCAATACCACCACTTAAAATCCTAAGTATAAAATATAAACTAAAAGCCACATGTGGCCAGGAGGTGCTTGTTTACTTGGGGTTTTGTTTAGGCTCTATTTGACCACTGAGCTATCTCACAGCCTCTTCTTACTTTTTATTCTAAAATGTAACCCACTAAGCTGCCCATGCTGAGCTTGAACCTCTGCAGCCAAGTCAAGCTTTGAACTTGAGACCCTCCTGCCTCCCTTAGAGCTATGTTACAAGAGTACATCATTCCTGACTATTGAAGCACCTTTAAGTATTAAAAACTCCACAGATGGCTTTATTGAAATTGCATGTATTACTCTGTCATACAATTACAATCAGAGTAGAGCTACATAGACAGCTACTGGGATAAAGATCTAAGGGAAGAAAAGAGAATGAGAAGTACAGAGCCTAGGTTTCTTCTGGTTAAAATAAACATCTTCCTAAAGGGTACTCAGTAAAATCAGCAAAACATCAGCAGCACACTTGAGTATCCAGCTGTTTGTAGAACACAGCTAAGCACCAAGATCTAGATGAACTTCTGCCACACCCCGTGCCCACACTAGCAGAGCTCAGCACCACTTATACCTACAATTCCTGGATAAAACTCCTTCCTCCAGTCCGCACACTGTCCCAACAGGTCTTGGATAAAGGTGAGCTACGGAGCTAGGTATTAATTACGGGGCTGAAATTAATGGGTCATCTTCTCCCAAGGAGACCCATGAACATATCAATCATGGTATCCCGAGAGGGTAGAAATAGAACTGCCAGGCTCTTAAGGCCAAGACTCAGGCTTTCTCATATTCGATTAGTAAAAGTCAAGTCACAAAGAATCACACACTAAAGAAGTAGAGAAAGGGCTGGAGAGGGGGCTCAACAGTAAAGAATGCTCACTGCTCTTGCAGACAGCCTGGAGTTAAGTGTCTAACACAGCAGACCACTCACAACTACCATAACTCCAACTCCAGAGGACCTGACACCCTCTTCTGGACTCTGCTTGCACACACATGACGCACATATACACACTCACTCAGACCCACACACAAACACATAAAAATTTTTCTTAAAAGTAAATAAGGAAACAGAGTGCCTCTTGACCAAAGACAAGGCAAGGTTATATTCAAAGGACAACGGATAAAGGAAGGTATGACTTTTCAGGGGCCACTATTATAGCAATCCAACATGGGCCAGTGCTCTACATAGAAAGAAACAAAGAAGGCTTGCAGGTGCAAAGAATGTCTTTAGAAGGAATAAAACAGTGCCGCAAGAGCACTGGCCTCCAAAGACCAAAAGTTAGAGGAAAGGGGAAGCTACACACTGTCTACTATCACCCTCTGCATCCTTCCTCCGATATAGATGCACTTATCAGGTTTCAAAAGCGGAAGATGCTGGAGGGTTTCTGCATATTATATATATCAAGATTTAACTAAGAGACATTGAAAAGTTGGGAGGAACACAGGCATTACATTATGGAGAGTGTTATGTTTGGTAACATACAAAGAGTTTTATAAGTTATTAAGAAAAATAGGGGGCTGGAGAGATGGCTCAGTGGTTAAGAGCACTGGCTGCTCTTC
>LOEQ01005598.1:50563-83849 GCA_001685075.1 Bramus lutescens
GGGATGTTTCACGGGCATTAGGGTGGGCAACCCAAACAGGCGTGAGGGACCGGCCGCGTCGTTAGGGAGGAAGGAGCGGCGTTTCTGGTTACGGGTTCAAGCAAAGGGCAAAGGGCAGCGTCGGGGTCGAGCTAGAGCAAGGCTTAGTAATGGCCGCGTCTGGGGAGCCCGTGAGGCCCTGGCAGGAGGAGGTGGCGGCAGCGGTGGTGGTGGTGGGTTCCTGCATGACCGACCTGGTCAGGTTAGTGCGGGGCCGCAGCTCAGGGTCTCGGGAGGGCGAACAACACTGGTGGGTGCCCGGGCCTCGGATCTATGGGCACCCACCGTGGAGTTCTGCTGTGAACTTCGGGTTTTCCACAGCGCGACTTCTGACGTGGAAAAGGCAGAATTCAAGTCTGGAAGTCAATGGCAAGGGAAGGGACTGGGCGCCGCTGAATGACAGCTCTGATGCCGAAAGACACCCCACTCCTCCCTCCCCAAACACCTGCACCTGGTTTTTTGGCCAGGCTGTCCCATGATATTTTAACCTCTGAGAGAACGTACCTAATTTATAGGGTTGTTATGAGGACTACAAAAAGTGTTTCGTCAACCGGACATACCTGGGTATTACTCGATTGAACACGTGTGAAATAAGGTGTCGAGGCACAAGACACCTTTTCACTCTGTCAATTGTTGGCATTCCTGCAGTGTTTCATATTTACAGTTTACTTTTGTGTAGTAATGCAATTGTGGATCAACCTTGTGGTAAACCCAAATGGGAGTCCGAAAAAAGAAAAAAAATAAGAATTATAACTACTAAAAATCTATGATCAAATAGTGATGAAAACTATACCAAGTGAAAATAGTTGAGTTAGAAGACCTCATCTGTCCCTAAACCTTTTCCCAAATGATAAGAGAGAATCTTGAAATAAGGCCTTGGTGTAATCAAAGTAACCAAATCCTCACACCAAACTACCTACATCTACTTTTAAAAATAGCTCCAGAACAGCCACCTAGATGGCTTAGAGGCTAAGAGAGCTGGCCCCTATGGCCGAGGTCTCGAGTTCGATTCCCATGCGAACTCTGTATATGATGACGTCATGGCCGTGGTAACTGGCCATGCTAAATCTGAAAAAAAAAATAGCTCCAGGTTCTTCACATATCCAACTTAGTCTTGCTAAAAAATAATTACAAATTGTTATCAGGGTCATCAAGATGGCTTAGAACAGTGTTTCTAAACTTGTGAGTTGCAACCTTTTGGGGGTCTACATATAAGATATTTAGGTTATGGTCCTTAATGGCAAAATTACAACTGTGAAATTGCAGTGAAAAAGTTTGATGGTTGAAGGTCACCATAACATGAGGAACTGTATTAAAGGGTCACAGCACTGGGAAGGTTGAGAACCCACTAGCTCAGGGGGTAAACGTCCTGGATTCAGTCCCTGGAGCTCACTGTGGTAGAAGGACAAAAACTGACTCTTGGGAGTTCTCTGACTTCCTTCCACAAGTGTGATGCACACATACACATACGATAGACAGGACAGATAAGCATATGTTATCAAATTAACAAACTCGATGTCAAAGGATGGAACTCAAAAGGAGACTAGTGGGGGCAGCTGTGATTGACAGAAACCTCAGATGGTACAATGCAGGGACTGGAGCCAATGGCTCAACAGTTAGGATCACTGTTTCACAGGCACCAGTAATCCAGCCCCAGGGGGATCCCACACCTAGCCTCTGAGGACACTGCGTTCCTGTACCCAAACCCCCCCACACACACACAAATTAAAATTTTTTAAATCACTTTTAAAAGTGTAGCAATAGCAAAAGAATTCCAAATAATTTAATTTGACACACTTTCGTATGTGTGATGCTGGAATTGAACCCAGGTCCCTTACATGCCAAGTGAGCACTTTACCATTGGACTACACTTCTAACCTTTTATTCTCTAAGACAGTCTCACGAAGTCCCCCATGCTAGATTTGGACTGTGTAACTCAGGCAGGCCTTGACCTTGCTATCCTGCTATAGCTGGGATTACAGACCTACACCACCATGTTTGACTCCAAATTTTAAATTTTGATTTTTCAGAAATATTTGAGCTGTAGGCTTTCTGTATCACTTGGGAGGTAGGAATGATTTACCACATTTATAAAAGGTTACTTAAAAAATGTAACCTAGACCATGTATGAACTTAAACATACCAAACTTAAACATTTACTCTCTAGAGCTTTATAGGAATGTGTGCTGACTTCTCTAGAAAAACATTCATAAGCCTCCTGACCAAGCATCTTAAACTATAACTACATTGTCTGCCACTAAAAAACAGTCATGTCTGTCTTGGCATAACTTATGACAAGGTACAGTGTCATCCTTTTGAAGCCCATCATAACTAATTGATATTCCTAGTGGTGTTTCTTCAAGAAAAGATAAAATGCAGTATTCATTTTATATAAAAATGTGGAGTATGTTTAACTTTAGAAATAGTTCCATCAAAAACATACCAAGTTGAGGGGTTGTTACTCAGTTGTGCTTGTGAAAAGTCCTGAGCTCAGTCCAGCACCTTCTGTGAATCTTGACCAGCAAATGCTGCAGAGCCTCAGTACCGTCTGCGGTGCTTACTCCTTAGGCTCAGGGTGTGGGAAATAAGCAGTGGGAAAGGCTAAGTTTATGATGTCAGAATTTTAAAGTCCTGTTTCAGAGATCAACAAAGTTTAGGGGATATTGATCCAAGCCCCTCGGTTTATAGATAAGTCATCCAGATTCATTCACTCAGATCTCCGCACAAAATTGCGTCTGGCTCTGTTAGTTACAGATGTGTCATGAGTGTATTACTTTCCTATTGCTGAAACAATTTGCCACAGATATAATTGACTTCATATTAGTGTAGCTCTGGCAGTCAGTCATAAGCCTGGCTTAGTACTCACTGAACTAAAATCAAGGAGTCAGTAGGATAGGCTTCCTTTCTGAGGGATATCGGGAAGATTTTTTTTTCACTTTTGTACCTTCTCTGTACTGATTTCATCAAGACCCCTTCATATGTATAGTCAAAGATGGCATCTTTCTGACTCTTACTCCGTGTGCACTGTGAAAACCCTTATGGGGGCTGGAGAGATGGCTCGGTATCAAGAGCACTGGCTGCTCTTCCAGAGGATCCAGGTTCAATTCCCAGCACTAACATGGCAGCTCACAACTGACAGTAATTCAAGTTCCAGTGGATCCAACTCCCTCACAGACAAGCAGGTCAAACACCAATGCACATAAAAATGATAATGAATAAGAAAAGAACCCTTATGATTACATTAATCCCAGCCAGGTAGCTCAAGATAATTGCCTTCCTTTATAGTTTCTTATTGGCTTATTCATTGCCTTAATACTCCCTTTCTGGTATACGATATATTTGCAAGTTGTAGAGGTTAGAATATGAATATCTTTTAAGAATATTTTACCAACACTGTAATATGGACATCAAATAACCATACACCATCACTTAGGGAACTTGGGAAACCTTTGGATCTTTTCAGTCCTTCCTCATATTTACAGGTAAGATGACCAAGAGTTTAAATAGCTGACCCCCAATCACACAGCCAGTTAGAGGCGTAATGAAGGCTGGAGCCCAGGTCTTCCAGAGTTATCTTTCCTCCTATCATTCTGTCTTTTTGTATAGTCTGTGTGGAAATTTATAGTCTCTGTATTCCCTGTGTATCTTGGACACTGATAAGGAATAACAACTAAAGCTCTTCAGAACTAAAATTAGCATCTTCATTACTCTCCTTCATCCGTGCATTTAACTATAGTCAGCCTAGACATCATGCCTGTACTATAGAATCACTGGAAATAAAACCGCTTCCCTAACTAAGCCTCTTTGGAAGGCATCCAAGTCCAACTTACTTTATATATTACTGTGTGTCAGACACTGCTAATTCAATCAATGAGCTTTTTTTTTTCATTTTTAATTTTAGTTCTCTATGTGTAGTAAGCTCTGTGTAGTAATAATTTTTAAAACTCATTAGCTCATCCAACTGATGAGCACTGTTTAATACCCATCTGTATTTATCAATAGCCTTTCTTCTTGAACACTCACTTCTAAGGTTTCATGTTGTGTCAGGCATGATGGCACATGCTTGGAATCCCACACTTGGGAAGTGGGAGAAAGCAATCATGACTTCAAGGTCATCCTTATTCCACATGGATTTTAAAGCCAATCTGGGCTACATGAAACCTTGTCTTTAAAAAAGGTTTCATGTTACAAAGGAAAGCAAAGTCAAGCCTGTTCTTAGGAGAGATAAAGTTCCATGAAAATACATGGTCATTTTTTGTATGTTCAGTGTACAGTTCCTCTTTAATCATACTTTAAGTCCCTGTTTCTTCTATATCACCCATTCTTTTCAGTCATTCAATTTTTTATTGCATTTACACTGTGTACCAGTTTCTACCCTACATAGAAAAGATACCCAGACAAGAATGTTGGCATTATGAAGCTACAGTAGGAGAGACAGTATCAGTAAAAATAAGCAGATCACATAGTGTGCTGGGTTAAATGCTTCCAAAGAAAATCACAAAAGGGTGCATGGGGATACTAAGTTTAGATTCTCAGCCAAAGAAAGCCTCCCTGAGAAGTGTGATTTTGCATAAGTACCTAAATAGCAGGAAAGAAGCAAGAATACATTAACTGAGGGAAGAACATTCCAGGCAAAGGGAATGGTATGCAAAGGCCCTGAAGGATTAACAAGAAAGTAGTCTGTTATTTCTGAAGGAGAAGCGATTGGGGAAGAACATAGGATCATGCTCTGGATGTGGTAAAAAACCACTGGCTCTGAGAAGAGTGCTGTGACCTGACTTAATGTAACGGAGTCACTGGAGACTGAGGGTAGCGTGAATGCAAAATTAAGAAACAGACAAATTCAGAGTGGACCTCTATAACCTCCGGGTTATTTGGAAGGGAGGGCAACTGAAAGGATTTGCTGAGGGGATCAAGCCAAAGTTGTGTGGCTCTGCCGCTGCAAGGGGGAAATTGACCTTTGCCGAGAGACCAGAAGGACTGTATCACACCTCAGGGGTGAGGGTTGGAGTACCCATCAGACATCTGACCTAGTATATTGAAGGGGCCAAAGGGGCAGATACAGGAGTGTGGCGTTCAGAGAAGTCCAGTCTAGAGATACAAATATATAAATGTGTCATTGTGTATGAATATTTAACACCATGAGGCATGATGAGATCACTGAGCTCTGAACTCCAGGAGCACTTCAATATTTTGAGGATATGTTTCATTTCCTGCCTCCCTTTTAGCCTCTCTGCATCCCCAAACCTTGCTCTAAGTACAGGTTTAATACATGTTTCCAAAGCAATCGACTGATGTCAGCTAACACCTGTGTTGTCGTTTTCCATGCTGCCAATGGGAAGGGGTGACTTCAGAGAGAAGGCTCAATCAAATTCACTCAAACTTGTAACTTGACCCTTAGCAAATCAGAAAATGATTGCTTAATTCGCAAAAGATCTTAAGATACTGGAATAAGGGAAGCAATAAACTTAGATTACTTAAAAAAATAAAAAGGAAAAGAATTTTTTTAATGAGCTAAAGAGATAGCTCAGCAATTAAGAGCAACTGTTCTTGCAGAGGACCCAGGATCGGGTCCTAGCACCCACACTGTGTGGTTCACAACTGCCTGTAACTCCACCTCCAGGCCTCCAACACCCTCTTCTGACCTCCATGGGCACCAGACACACACTAGTTGCACATCCATTTGTGCAGGTAAACTCCCATCCTGCCTTCCTGATGCTGTAACATCAGGCCTAATAAAAGGCTTCTAGGAAAGTGAGGGGAAGCTGACAGAAATTTCCTTTTCATAGCAGCTTTGGAGCCTGGATTGGACTAAGGCATAGTATCATATTAGATCAGGAAAATCTCTTTAGGCCACATTTTCAGTAAAGTAAAAACCAAAGAAACAGTCTAAAATTATCTGACAGCTCCCGATATTTGAAAAATATAATGCCATTCTTCATGATTTCTGCTCTTTTAGTTTTTAAAAGTTTGCTTTTAAGTTGTAAGTCATATTTTAAAATCAGTATTTTTAAATATGTTTCTGTCACTTGGATTCTGTAATGCCAGGAGAAATCATGAAAAATTGCTAATTTTGATACCTCCAGTGAAAAGAGATACTTTAAAAAATCAATTCCAAATGACAAGAAAGAAGCAGAGCGTGATAGCAAGCACCTGCGATCCCAGCAGGAGAGGTGGAGGCAGGAGAATCAGTTCAAGGCCAGCCTCAGTTATGTAGGGAGTTCAAGATCGGCTGGGGCTACATGAGAGCCCATTTGCCAAAAGGAGAGAGAGGAGGAGAAAGGGAGGGAGAGATTGCTGTTAGTAAGGTATCCATCCATCATCCCTCACTAGCTCTTCTGTGATCTGGGGAAGGACAAAGATGAACGCCAGGGAATTTTGCTTCAAAAGTTTGATGATTTGTATATAAAGACAGTGAAAATATGTTAGACACTGGGGAGATTGCAATTATTAAAGCATGAGCAATGCTCTGAAGCAAGTACCCACAAGTTCTCTGGAAGCACAGAGAAAGCTTACAAAAGGAGGGAGATGCTGAACATGGGGAACCCCAAAACAACCTGAGATGATCCCAGTGCCGTTCTCCCAAGCTTCATCATGCTTAACCAAAGCTACCTTTTGAGTATAATTGTGTGTGTGCGTGCGCGCGCGCGTGCATGCATGTGTGTATTTATTTGTTGTTGTTTTGGGGTTAAGTTTGTTTTTTTCAAGACAGCATTTCCCTAACTATCCTGGAACTCATTTTGTAGACCAGGCTGCTCTCAAACTCACAAAGATCCACCACCTACCTCTGCCTCCCGAGAGTTGGGATTAAAGGTGTACACCACCACTACCCGGCTTGAATATAGTTTTAATCCCCACTTTTATGGCCTTGGAGGATAAACTTTCTTTGTATCATATAAGAGTCCATGGCAAATTTGCAAGAATGTCCTTGAGATCTTAACCCTTCACGTGAGCATTCAAACCTTTCAGTATCATTGCCTTATTTCACAGTTATTTTCTGACTAGCTTGTCTTGAAGCATGTCTTCTGCTACTGCCAAGTCAACTACAAATTATCTTTGTATATGGTTGGTTTGTTGTCTAAATAAAACTTGGTGGTTTTGCTTGTTTTTGTTTTAGGTCTGGGTTTTTTTTGTTTGGGATATTTTGTTTTAGTTTGGTTTTTTTGTTTGTTTCCCAAATACATTACATCTTAGGTACTGACTTTTCCTTTTGTGGTCAGAAAAAAAGAATCTTGAAATACAATTCTGTAATATTGCACAAAGTAAATTGTACAGTAGCTTCTTGAGCGCTCTCTATAAATTGCTGTGTGTGTATGTGTATGGTGTGTGTGGTTTTCCTTGAGGTAAGGTCTTACTGTGTTGCCCAGGCTGGCCTCAGACTCAAGGGTTCAAGTGATCCCCCTTCATCAGTCTCCTAACTAATTAGGACTATGCTGCCATACCCACCTACAAATTATATTTTACAAATATTTTTATATATGCACATTTTATAGTCAGTTTTTACCATTAGTCAGAATCATACTATTTGGGGTAGGGATTCTGATTAAGAGTCTTCATTTTTAAGTGAGTAATGAAGGTATGATTTTCAATAATCTGTTTCTTCAACCAAAGGTCTTATAAAATCTTGGTTTTAAAGTCCATTGGGGCCATCTTTGGTGGTACATACCTTTAAGTGGTGGTTTCAACACATGAGAGGTAGAGACAGGAGTTAAAGGTCAGCTTCAGGTATATTGCAAATTAGAGGACAACCAAAGCTGCAAGAAATGCTATGTCAAAAACATTACAAAATAAAATTTAGCCGTGGTAGCACATGCCTTTAATCCCAGCACTGGGAAAGCAGAGGCAGAAAGGTCTTTGTGAGTTCCAAACTAGCCAGTGCTTCTTATTGAGACCCTGTCTCAAAAATGAATAAGAAAAATAGTTTGTTTTGCTGTCTTCAAACATAAGTGTTTTTTTTGGTTTTATGTTAAAGCCAAAAGAAAATAGACAGTATATATTATCTAAAACAAGGGTAATAAAAAAAAAATAGTATCCCGTTTGTACTTAGGGTTTTACAGCACCTCGCTCAAGATTGCTACTTGGTGAATATAAGCTTGCATATCACATGTTCACTCATTCTGTGATGCTATAATAGATACCTACAACCAGGTAATTTCATAAAGAAGTGGACGCCCTCCTCACTCACCCTTACTTGAAAGGCATGAAGCTGTGGTGGTTTATACAAGTTCACCAGCCCAAGCTGACTTCATATGCCTAGTCCTTTATATACTTAAATTATGGAGGAGAGAACAGACAGGAAGGCAGGGAGGGAGGGGAAACTGATCAGACTTGGAAAAATAATTGATTGATTAATTAATAAAATTTAAAAATAATCATGTTAAAACCATTTTATATATGATATATAATGGATTTGTCTTTCTAACTCTAGCTATATTTATTTTTGTTTTATAATATATATATTTAATGCTATTTTATTAGTATGTTAAATATGGAATTATTACCTTGTTTTCTGCTATTTTCTTTCTTGTTTGGCTGATGTTAATAAAGCTATCCAGAGTTATTGTAATTGATATTTGCTTGGTATAGCTTTTCCAACCTTTAGTTTAACCATTAAATTCCATAAACAGTATATACCCAGGGTTAAGTCTTTTGTGAATTTCTTTTTTAATAGCTATTATTTTTCTCTTTGTATTAGCAAATATAATCAGTTTGCATTTATTATGTTATGATGTACATTCATTTTGGACATTTTTACATAAACTGCTCTGTAGAAACATTAAAAGATGGGAAGGTACCTGATCCACGCACATTAAATATTTAATGTCAGATTCATTTCTAACATTTTAACATAAACTGCTCTGTAGAATATTGTTTGTCAAATTTATTAAGGTTTATTAAGGTTATACAGCACAACTAAGTCATTATTTTCTGGACTGTCATAGAACATTAAGCTTAAGTTAACTGTGTTCATGTTTCACATGAATTTAAATTATCTCTTTTGATAGACTGTATTTTACGCAAAAAGTGACTCTCTATAGAAATCCTGACTCTAAGCTGGACATGGTAGCATGTGCTTGTTATCCCACACTTGGGAGGCAGTGGCAGAAGAATCAGGAATTGAGGATCATCCTTGGCTATACAGGGAGTTTGAGGCCTGCCTAGACTACATGAGACCCTGTCTCAAAAAGTGCTAAATGAGTGAATAAATCCTCATTTTGCCATCTAAGCAAACATGGGTATGTTTTTTTCAATGTGTATGATTATACTTATTATAAAAGGAGATAAAAACTATTTTTCATGACGTTTTTGTAATTGATAAATAGAAAGTATTCAGTGCAGTACTTATGATAAACATTCTAGAAACAGTATCTAGCACTAGTGTGTCACTTCAGCAAGTGTACTGAGGCAGCACGTTCATAGGTACAGTCTTAGCTGGTGGCGGTACGGAAGTGAGAATGGCACATGACTTCATAAATGACGAGAGATCAGAGGCACCCGCCAGGACGGTTGCATTGGAAGGCCTGGGGAGGCCATACTGGGCTGGATGGTAAAGAATGGATGACTTAACTAAGTAAGCTAGGGAAAGAACTTTAAGGCATAGGCAACAGACTGCAAAAGATTTAAAACTCAAATAACTTTCTAGGAATAAGCACTCTTATGAGACTGCAGTGGAGGCTGCCTCTGGCGCGTGAACCTAGAAAGTCAAAGAAGTGGTGAGACAGGGCTTTATTGAACCTCTTTCAATGTCCAATTGTAATTGCTATGCTTGTCTGTATTCTGAGTATCTCCTCTACGGGTCGAAGTTTGTAAAATGCTGTCAGAGTACAGCAGCATAAAGACGTTATAAACAGCATAAAGCATTAGCCCTGGAAGAGCTGAGCTACATTTAGTTCAGCCCTTTATGACAGCTATGAGATTTTTGATAAGCAAGTACTTTTCTGAATTCTTAACTTTCTACCCAAAACAGAGGTGATGATAATGCCTATCTAATCTACCTTATAAATATTTCATGCTAATTTTAAGTATAATCAGTTCCTGATTATTTATAATGCCTACCCCAACCTGCTTACAAATATATTGTTAACTTCAAATACAATGTAATCAGTTGTTGATTACTTAAAATATTTGGAAGCACAATCACCCAAAACCAGAAATAGTAGATAAATGAAAATTTAATAATTCAGAAATACACGATTTTCCCCTCAAGATTTATCCTTCTAATTATATTTTGTTAAGGATGAAATTAAAATCCATTTTTATTGCTTTAAACTACACCAGCAGATGGCAGGAAGATGTAGCCCAGATAATTATAATATGGTGACAGAAGTCATTTTGGAATTTAAAATTTTGCTGTAATTAATTGACAAAATAGAAAATAAAGCATTGGTTCTGTAGCTCTCTGCCACTGTCTTTTTGGTACTGTTTCCTTGTCTGTTAATTGTGTACATTGCTAAGTCTCACTGTGACCTTCCCATCCGAGCCCATGCTGTGCTCTCATCGCCTTTACCCATCA
Organism: Bramus lutescens; assembly: GCA_001685075.1. Taxonomy (NCBI): domain Eukaryota; kingdom Metazoa; phylum Chordata; class Mammalia; order Rodentia; family Cricetidae; genus Bramus; species Bramus lutescens. Next base: position 61,116 of record LOEQ01005598.1, read on the forward strand.
CTCACCCATGCTTGTCCTCCCTCCCTCTGTCTCCAGCCACACCCAGAAGTCTCCACCCCAGTTCTGCTTGTGAGAGAAGCAAAGGATACTTTTCTTTGTGAGGCTGGCTTGTTTGACTCAACATGACAACTTCCAGCCCCATTCACTTTCCTGAAAATGGCATGACTTCATTCTTTGGGGTTGAGCAAAATTTCATGGTGGGTGTGTGTGGGGGGGGTGTGGGTGTGTGTATGCTACATTGTATTTATCCATTCTTCCACTGACAGGCCCTAAACTGACACCTTCACTTGTAAATAGCACAGCAAGCATGTGTATTCAGATATCTGTATGGTTGACTTGATTCATTCGATATGCCCAGAAGTGTCATGATCATGTATATGGGTATATAAAATCATGTATATAACAATATATAAATCGTTATATTAAATTATATAAATTGTTACATTAAAATATATAAATTATTATATATAAATAAACTTTTCCTGTCTTCAGTGAATTTAAAAGTAACATCATTAGTTTTGTCTTTTGTGAAATACTTGTGTCTGCCAATTTCCTTTCTGTTTTCTATGCCTCCTAGCTTCTTACTGTGTAGGGTCCTCATGGAAACCTTTTGCCATTTATAACACTCCCAAATGCGTGTTTGTTTCCTGTGTTCTCTTCCTCTTGCAGCCCCAAGTTACAGAACTGGTTCATTCCCTACCTACTCAAGCTTCTAGTATTTCTCCCAGACTGTTCTTGGGTAAAATTAAGGGGTTGGGGAACATAGCACATACACACAGACACACACACACACACACACACACACACACACACACACACACACACAGTGGGTGCCAAAATTTGTTACTATTGGGGCTATGGGCCTCTCCCAGCACACTATATATTCAAATCTTTCATGTCACCTTGGAAGAGTAAAATCAGTATGTACTTCTTGTCCCCATTATTATGATCATTACTTTGTGGGATGGGTGGTTTTGAGGCAGAGTCTCTCAAAGTAGCCCTGGCTGTCCTGGAACTCACTCTGTAGACCAGGCTAGCCTTAAACTCACAGAGATCCGCCTACCTCTGCCTCCTATGTGCTAAGATTAAAGGTGTGCCACCTCCCTGCTGATCATTACTTCTAAACTGAGATTAGAAGGCCCCATCTCATAACTACTGTTCCATCTTGAAATTTTCATAACTGGTTTGCTTTCTCCTTGGATTTCTGCATGGCAGATCTTCTCCCTGGCCTTCATGCCATTATACTGCTAGTTACGTAGAGAGGCATCTGTCATCCCAGCCTTCTCTAACTTTATTCTAAGGTGAAAAATGTTCACCCCCAAATACTCCTCACCCTTTTGTAATACCAAACTTATCCTTTCAACATCAGTAAACAACTTCCTCAGATAGTGGAAACAGGCAACATGGAAGAAGGAAGAAATCACAGTTAGTCCTGACCCAAACATAAAGAGAAAATTCAAGGAATGCGTAATATAATAATATCAGAGAGGTAAGAAAACACAATTCTTAGCTTGGGGAAAATGAGGATGCTAGAATTTGTGGGAAAGGAAGAGGCTAACCAGAAATGTTGAAGTCTCCATTAAAGTCCTATGGACTCTACTGCAAATGGTAAGTGGATGTTTATAAAGAAACTCCACAAAGGCAGCAACTCCTGGAGAGCTACAAATTGATCATTTTCCAGAAATTATCAGGAGTGGATGATCGTTGAATTCTATCCAACCAGAAGTATTGTTAAACAACCTAGTTAAAGGGGTAAATCCACCTCCAGTCAAGACTACTTTAAACCCATGCTAACAGATCCCAACAGCCACTCCTAAAGGATCACGCTAGTCCACAGTTAACTACAAAGTAAGGTCAAATGCCCTTGAAGAAAGAAAGAAAATAATTAAGATTAACTGTAATACCTGCAAAACTCAGCATCTAATCCAAAATCATTAGATTTTTGAAGAATCAGATAAATGTGATCCAGAACCAAGAAAGGAAAAAAGGGCAATCAGAAGGCAACAATGACAGGGATATTGGATTCAACATAGACATGAAAAAAGTCATAAATATGCTCACTAATTCAAAATGTGAACCAGGGTAGATGGGGAGAGGCACAGAACCTTTCATGCCTGGGAGACAGCAGTCTGAAATAAGTGATTACAGTCTAAAAGAAAAAAAAGAGAGGGATACAGGAAATATTTAAAGAAATAATAGCTAAAATGTTTCCAAATTTTATGAAACCAGAAAGATTTTTATTGAGAGAATAACTCTAAACAGAATAAATTCAGTGCAAATCCATTACAAACAGAAACTCTTAAAGTACCAGAGGAAAAATATACATGACATATAAAAGAACAAAAGTTTAGTTCCAAATTCCTGTCAGAAACAAAGCCATATAAAAGACAATGAAATGAAACTGGGGTTGGGGGAAAGGAGGTATGGTACACAGGTGTGTTCACGTATATGAGCCTAGGCATGGGAATTCAGGGGCCAGATGTGCACATGCATGTTCAGGTGTATGAACCTGGGCTTGCACATTCAGAGGCCAGATGTACACGTGTATATTCAGGTGTATGAGCCTGGGTGTGGGCATTCAGAGGCCAGATGTGCACATTTGTATTCAGGTGTATGCGCCTGAGCATGGGCATTCAGAGGCCAGATGTGTACATGCATATTCAGGTGTATGAGCCTGGGCATGGGCAATCAGAGGCCAGATGTGTGCATGCATGTTCAGGTGTATGAGCCTGGGCGTGGGCAATCAGAGGCCAGATGTACGCATGCATGTTCAGGTGTATGAGCCTGAGTGTGGTCAATCAGAGGCCAGATGTGTGCATGCATGTTCAGGTGTATGAGCCTGGGCGTGGGCAATCAGAGGCCAGATGTACGCATGCATGTTCAGGTGTATGAGCCTGAGTGTGGTCAATCAGAGGCCAGATGTGCACATGCATGTTCAGGTGTATGATCCTGAGTGTGGGCAATCAGAGGCCAGAGAAAATGTCTTCTTCTACCGCTTTCCATCACGTTGCCTTGAGTCCAGCTCTTTCACTGAACTGCAAGTTCACCTTTTCAGCTAAGCTGCATGGCTAATGAGCTCTCAGGATCCACTTGTCTGCCCTCACACCCTGATGCTGGCTGGAGTCACAGGCCAGGCAAACAGATTTTTTGCTTGGGTGCTGAGCATTCAAACTCAGGTCTTCATCTTCATGCTTGCAGAACAAGTGCTCTTGCTCACTGAACCATCTTGCCAGCTCCTGAAATGAAATATTTAAGTGCTTGGAAAGCAAACTGTTAACATAGACTTCTCTATTCTTCATGTTTAAGAATCAGAGGCCAGATATGGTAGCACATAGTGTAATCCCAATACTCAGTAAATAGAGGGGGGAGGATCACAAGCTCTAAGCAAGTCTAAGTCACACAGTAAGTTGGAAGCCAGACCTTGAGCTATATGGCGAGGATTTGTATAAAACACCAAAGAAATTATATATGTATATGAATCATTCTGTTGACAATCATATTCATTATATATACATTACTTGGCCGCTAATTATTTAGTATCATTCTTGTTTAGGAAACTATCACTGCATAAAAATTCTGTGTTCAGCTAACACAAAGTGCAAAACTGGTGGTTGTGGCAATTCTATTGCAGAATTTTGTTATGATGTTCTGTTTCAGCATTGTTAATTGTTAGGCTCTTATGTGCCTTATTTATAAATCCAATGTTACCATGGGTAACCCTTATAGGGAAAGCATACTGTGCAGGTGTTGGGCCTGGTACTGCTGTTCATGGTTATGTACACCCAGTGGAGCAGGGGTGTGTGAGGACTGACTTCTGGAGATGGCTCGGTGGTTACAGATGACACCCACCTAGGTAGCTCACACCTCCTGTAACTCTAGCTCTAGGGCAATCCAAAATCCTCCTCGGGCCTCTATGGGCACCAGCACTCATGTCGCCACACACAAGCACACAGACACATACACATAATTAAACATAAGTCTTTAAGAAAACAAACTTATTCCCCATGAGTAAGGGCTACTATGTCCACATGTCTCTAAGCCTATTACCATAGCATACACCTGTAATCCTAACCAGCAGTCAGGAAACAGAGGCAAGAGGATTGCTGCAAGTTCAAGGCCAGCCAGATCTACATAGTGAGTTCATGGTCATCCAAAGCTGCAGAGTGAGGCCCTACCTCAAAACATAAAAAGGAAAATGTAAAGATGTCTGATCCAGAAATTTCGTGTTTCTTGACAGGATAAGTAATACTGAATAAAAATTGTAATTGGACAACAGAAGGTAATGTGATCAGAGATTCTAAGGTACCATGTACCACTACGGCCGTTCAATTGTAAGGTAACATGAGGAGGTTAACATGTGACCAGAGGTTCGTGAATGAAATCAGGTTTGTCGTGGTGTTACCTGGGAGACTACCATGAGATGTGTACTCATCTGCTGTGGTTTGAAAGAAAATGGCCCCCAAAGGGAGGGGCGCTATTAGGAGGTGTGGCCTTGTTGGGCACACTTCCTTCAACAAGACCGCACTTCCTAATAGTGCCACTCCCTTTGGGACCAAAGTATGTCACTGTGGAGATGGGTTTTGAGGTCTCCTTTACTCAAGTTTCCCTCTGTGTGACTGTGAGTTGACTTCCTATTGCGTGCAGGATACAGCGCTCTTCGTTCCAGCACCATGTCTACCTGTACCCTGTCATGCACCCCATCATGATGACAATGGCTGAACCTCTGAAACTGTAAGCGAGATTCCTCAATTAAACATTTTCTTGATAAGAGTCACCATAGTCATGATGTCTTTTCACAGCAATAAAAAAAAAACTCAACATCATCTTTATTGTCTTTTTGCGCTTACCTTTTTCCACATATAACCAAATAAATACAATGAGGTCAAGTCCATGACACTTAAAAGGCTGACCACCTCTGCCTAGAATTTATCTACTCCGAATGTGAGGGTATATATTAAGACTAAACAACATCTGAGTTTGGAAAAGTTAAGGGTTGGACACACCCTTGTCAAAAGCAGTTAACTGCTTAAACTGTAATAAAATCAATATTTTATTTCTTTAATCATATATATGTCTGCAAGTTTAGATTAGAAAGAATGCATTTTGTTGTATTTTGCAGGGAGGAGGTGAGACAGCATCTCTGTATGTATCCCTAGCTGTCCTGGAATTCACTATATAGACCATGCTGGCCTCAAACTCACAGAGATCCACCAGCCTCTGCCTTCTAAGTATTGAGATTAAAGGCACACACCACCATGCCTGGCAGAATGCACTTTTACCTAGTAGATTAATATCTTTCTACAGAGAAAAATACATTTTATTGATTTGATTGTTAAATTATTAACACATTTATGCATTACAGCGTAATATTTCAATACATGTGCTCATTTTGTAGTTATCAGGGTATTAGCATATCTGTTACCTCAAGCGTTCATTTTATGATGAAGAATGTTCAGCATCTGCTTTAGAATATACAGTATATTACTTTTCACTGCCATCACTATGCTGTGCATAGAATACTGGCAGTTATTCCTCCTACCCAGTTATGGGTTTGTAGCCCGTTCCCTCTCCCACCTCACCCCTCTGGCCTCTGGTAATTTCCTTTCTACTCTACTTCTATGAGTTTCTCTGGTTTAGGTTCCACAGATAAATGAGATCATGTGATATTTACCACTCTTTTCCTGGCTTATTTCACTTAACATAATGCCCTCTAAGTTCACTCATGTTTTTGCAAGTGACAACTTGATTTTGAAATTACACTTAACCTTTTAAATGTGACATACACAAATGCTGAGGAGAACAGAAATGGTTGAAAAATACAGACAGTAGGAATAATTAGTTTGAATTTTAATTAGGTATTAACTAATATACAGTCTCTTATCATAGAAGCTTATTATATGCCAAAAGCTTGCAACCAGAAGGAAGGGTCAATGCAAAAGCCAGAAAGCAACATGTTTCTTGGGTTTGACCGAAGCAGATGTCAGTGTGACTTCTTGGGCTCAGGGACTTGTCATCTGCTTATCACCAGGTCATCCCTTCCTGTGGTTGAAGTAATCTCTTGAGAACCTGTAACAACCACCTCATTGTCAAAAAGTTCAAAGCAATTGATAAGTTGTTCTGGTAACACCTGTCAGTGAATTCACTCTGAGCACAAAACCCTGGCATTTCAGGAGTTGACAAGTATTATTAAACTGTTTTGCAAGAGAAGAAGCTGGTTCAAAGAGGGGAGAGCTGTCAAGATAATGAGATCAGTAAGTGGGTCAGGCCTCCCACTTCAAACACCATCCTCTAACCACGACTTCTCAGCGCAGGGACGATGCAGGGCTGTCTGTGAGCATGTGTACAGTGTTCTTTTCTGTCCAGTTCAAAACTACAACATTTTGCAAGCTATGAATTTGTTCTCAGTTTAAATATGTCTTACGCATGGTTTTGTCTGTTGGGTTTTCTCTTTCAATCAAAAGTTTATACTGTTTTAACTTTTAAATGATAGCAACCTTGTTTCTCTTTTCCTTGGTCTTCGCCCCACACTCTCACCATGAAGCCTTTTAATTAGTCTGTCTTTGCCATTTGGCTAAGCCTTGTGTTTGACTTAAGGGAACGCCATATAATGCTTCTGTGATGGTTAATCTCTGTTGTCAACTTGACCGGGTTAAGAAAAACCTAGGGCATTAGTATAGTGCTCCTTTGGGTGCATTTGTGAGGGTGTTTCCAGTGAGGATTAAGTAACTGAAGGAAGTAGACCCACCCTGAATATAGCCTACACCAACCCATGGGCTGGGGTCCCAGACTGACTAAAAGGAGAAAAGGAGAAAGCCAGCAGTGTGCTGCAGCTCCCCTTTTGCTTGGCTTCCTGGTCTGCCCATCAGCAAGCCAAATCTTCCCTGCCATGGTGGACCGTACCCTCCCCATCACACCATGGGCAACGTAAATCTAGCTTCTCCTAAGTCACTTCTAGCAGCTGTTTTATCACAAGAAAAGTCACCAGAGACATCTTGTGCCCTAGGGATGGCACTGCCTGCAGGTACTTTCCTGAACTTGAGCAAAACTTGCTGGTGAATGAGAGGTAAAGTGAGGAAAGCCTAATTCAGTGTAAAGTAGGATTTATGGTTCGGAAATCTTTCTGTTTGTAACTAATGCTCCACTTTCTCCATTCTCTTTGCACTGTAAACTATCTTACCCTGGATTAAACAGGAGCAGAGGACAACACAAAGGTTTAAGAACACACACACACTCAGCCAGGAGGTGGGGGCACACGCCTTTAATCCCAGCACAGTACCAAGGAGACAGAGGCAGGTGGATCTCTGTGAGTTCAAGGCCAGCCTTGTCTACAGAGTGAGTTCCAGGGCAGCCAGAGCTGTTACACTGAGAAACCCTGTTGGAAAAACAAAACAACAACAACAACAAAAACCCACATACTCTATTCATCACTGTGGTGGGGGTGGGGCACAAAGGTCCTTGTACTCACAGAGCACTAGGGAACCAAGAATGTTAATCACACAAGGACCTCTCTTTGTAGGTCTGTTTCCTGTCCAGAAGACTGCAAGTGAATATGAATATTGTTACAACCTGGTAACCTTTTCGCTAAATGTGGAGGCAGACCTCACCCACCATGTGCATAGACGCAGACCTCACCCACCCATGTGCATAGACGCAGACCTCAGCCACCGTGTGCATAGACACAGACCTCACCCACCCGTGTACATAGACGCAGACCTCACCCACCCATGTACATAGACGCAGACCTCACCCACCGTGTGCATAGACGCAGACCTCACCCACCGTGTGCATAGATGCAGACCTCACCCACCCGTGTGCATAGACGCAGACCTCACCCACCGTGTACTATAGACGCAGACCTCACCCACCATGTACTATAGATGCAGACCATATGTTTATCCAGATCTTCCCTCCCTAGACTGTTATCCTTAGGCCCCGGTTAATAGAACCCATCCTTAGACAGATGTCACATATGTCTTATTGTCTGCTGACCTCTGTGCTATCTCAGTCAGAGATCGCATTAAATTCTAGGCCTTTTAACTACAGAGCCCACCCTCATGGTCACATGTACTTTGTAAGGAGTTTCTAAGTGTCCACACCTTAAGCTTTATTGTACACCAGGATTGGAATGATTGTTGCCTGGAAACCTTTTTCCAAGTTGTACTGTGTTTTAAGTATGCTGGCAAAGAACCACTTGGCATCAGACTCCCCAAGTCTGATCCCGGTTGATGAAGTCAAACTGAACCGAGTTTTCATGCTCACTTCTTTGCAGTTTGCTTCCCCGCCTGGACATCTGCAGGCTCCCCTTAATGGAGGAAGCAAGGGCAGGAACAAGAGAGTCGAAGCAGGGAAGATAGGTGGGTATGGGACAGCTCATGGGGGAAGGTGCTGGATACCAACCCTGACTCTCTGAATTCAGTCCTCAGGAACCGCACATTGGAAAGAGAGTTCTTTGACCCCCACAGCCTGTCCTGAAGGATCATAGCAGAGAAATGGAGAAGTGCAGCCCTAGGCAAAGTGCATTAGTTGGTATCTGTAAGAAGCCAGTTGCTACCCACAAAGAACAGGAAGCCAGAAAAGAAAGCAGAAAACAAATGAATCTGAAAGAGTGACAAGTGATATGCCATCATACAGAACAGTCTTCCTGCATGTGCCTAGGTACATAAGTATCTAACATAAAACATGAAGGCCAGGCTGATAGCATAGACCTACAACCCCAGCTCCCTGGGTGGTGGAAGCAGAATTCCTGAAGTATGGAACCAGCTCAGACCAAGTATGAGCCTGGAAGAACACTTGCCTAGCACATGTGAGGTCTTGTGTTCAACCCTGTACTGAAAACAGAAACCAGTAGAATGTGAAGTTTCTGCTCCCCCACCTTTCTGTGCCGGTGCCTGCATAAGCTCATTTTCTGTGTGCTGCCCGCTCCTATGGAATTTAAGCAATTGCATAGTGCCCAAGCTATTGCTATCAACCATGAACTGTATGTGTGATGATAGTCTCATAAGATGTTCCATCACCTAATGATATAGCCACCTTGGTTAGTACAAGCTGACATTTGACAAACAACAAAACTACTCATTTCCCAGAATGTCTACTTGCCATTAAGCAATGCACACCTGCACACATACCTTTTTCTCTTTAAAAGGCATGCTTAGCTTTTTCTAAGTTCTAGGGATTGAACTCAGGGCCTCACATGTACTAGGAAAGTTCTCCCCAACTGAGCGATGTCTCTTGTAAAAGATATGACTCAGATCTTATGTCAGGCTTGATTTTATCCCCTCATCAGCAATATGATACTGCCCTATAGAAAGCACATCCGGAAGCACTAAGTCAACGCTTACTGAATTGTTGCTTAAACAAGTAAGCAATTGTGTATTTTATAGTTACAACTCTTGCTTAGAGAAGAGGAATTATAGAGAGTGAAGAGATGGCCCAGAGGCTAAGAATGCTTGCTGCCAGACTCTGTCCTGACTCCCACATCTGGCGCTCACAACCACCTGTAACTCCAGCTCTGGGGGATCTGACAGCCTCTTCTGGCCTCTGTGGGCACCAGCATATATACACATAAATTTTAAAATAAAAGTAAATCTTTTAAAAAAGGAGAAAGAGAAGGAAGGAAGGAAGGAAGGAAGGAAGGAAGGAAGAAAGGAAGGAAGGAAGGAAGGAAGGAAAGTTCTAAGCCAGGCATGAAGGCACAGCCTCTAACTCTAGCACTTGGAAGATAGAGGCCAGAAGCCCAGGAGTTCAAGGCCAACTTCAACTAGAGTGAATTCAAAGCCAGCATGGACTAAGTGAGAGACTGTCTCAAAGAGGAGGAGGAGGAGGAGGGGGAAAAAGAGAAAGAAAAGAGTCCTGCTAAAATTTGGAGTGTAGTGGGCAAGATATGGCAAAACATGGGATTGTTGTTAGACAGACATATAGCCATGGCTGCTCGTTTCCTCTTCCATCCCATAATTAGCACCTCACATCCCCAATTCAGAAGCAGAATGGATGTTCTACAGAGGAAACGTAGAAAAGAGACCTCTTACCCTTCTGTTAAATGGCAGACACTAGGTGCAGTGTGAAACACAGCAGATCTGTTCTCTGTCCCCACGCAGGGAACATTAACAACTGGAGACAGGAAGTGCTAAGGGCACAGGGAAGATGGAAAAGGAAGAAAAAAGAAAACAGGAAAGCACCAAAGATGTGAAGTTTCAATGACTGATGAAATAATTCCACACTTGCTAATATCTGCTGCCTTGTGCTAGCTAATATTGCTAAGGGGTCTAAAGAGATGTTTCAGTGGTTAAGAGCACTGGTTGCTCTTCCAGAGGACTGGGGTTCAATTCCTAGCAACCTCATGACCGCTCTCAGCTGTAGCTGTAACTCCAGTCCCAGGGAATCTGATGCCTCTTCTGGCCTTCACAGGCACTGCATGTACATGGTGCACAGACATATATAAATACAGGCAACATTGGTACACATGAAAATAAAGGTTAATGTTTTTAAGAGATGACTCTAAATCTAACCATCTGCTCCCACATCAAGTATGCATACCTGCCACCGTGGTTTCACCACCACCACCCGATTTGTGCATACACATCCCATAGTAACCTGGAAATGTAGGTCTCATGATTTCCCACAGGTGATAAAAAGGGACACTTGATTCAAAGCAGTGACCTGTGACCTAGCTCTAAGAATAAATAGAGATGAAGGCCTAAATTCCTCTAAGCCGTAGTCTTGCTAATGAAGTTATTATACCTGCTCTAACTATGTTAGATATTCTTTTTAAGGTTTGACGAGAGCCGTTTGTAGCAGAGTAAATAGCCAAGAACTCACATCATTACTCCGTCACATGGATTACTCACGGCGGCTGCTCAAAACAGAGTCCTGAAATGCTTAAGATTTCTGATGCAAATCAAAATCTCATCATCACTGTCATTGCTAAATTAAATGACAGGATAATAACATTACATTAAAACCGTTTTTCTCTTGATTGAGTACCTTTTTCAGAAGTGAACCTTTTAGATGTATATTTTTTTCATCAGTACTAAAAATGCATGTAGAATCCAAGATAAAAATAGCATTGAAAAGAGGAGGAGTGGGGTGTTTTCAAATTGCTGGTGAGTCTCTTGAGTCTCAACCGTATTTGACGGTGCAGTGCTGGGAGCGGAAGAGTCTTGGCTGACTTACTGATGGTTTTAGAAGCACATGGAGAGGCTCACGGGCTCATCATGGTCTTTATTGAAACCATTGTGCATTCTGGCCTTAGTTCATGTCAACCCACTCTAAACAACCTCTTAGTGACCTGGAGGAATTGGCACTGTTCTGTCTCTCTCTTCTGATATAATATGGTGCTCATTTTAGATATATCAAGCCTACTAATGAATACAATCTTATAATCTCCTCAAACAGCATAGATTCTCAGATGATTTCCATTGGGATCCTACCCGGCCTTTCTTTCCTACAGAAAGCAGATTCACTTCTGTGGTCCTATCTGCCGTCCTTGGCCCCTTCTTTGTGGTCAGGCAGCCAGACCTCCTCTTTCTTGGCCCTATGCTTGAAACTCCTACCATTTTGAAATCAGTCATTTCTTTCCATCCTTCAGAAATGTTATTTCCTCAAATCTTGCCTTTGAAATTAGGAAAATATTTACCGGGAACAAACATTGTGTAATTTTTTGCCTTGGGTGATACTGTCACCGTTGGCCATACCATTATGCTAAAGATCATGCTTAGCTTCTTGGTTATGGTGAAGATGGTGCTTGCTTAGCTTCTTGGTTATGGTGAAGACGGTGCTTAGCTTCTTGGTTATGGTGAAGAACGTGCTTAGCTTCTTGGTTACTGTGAAGATGGTGCTTAGCTTCTTGGTTATGGTGAAGACCATGCTTAGCTTCTTGAGATGCCAGTGGAAATGGAAACAAGAGCAGCTAGGAGCTGATAATAATTAATCTGACTGATATAAGGGGTCTACTTTTCTATCATTGATAGGTTACATAATAAAAGCTAAAGCCTAAACTTAGTACTTCAGGCTCCGTTGTTTTAAGTATGAGTTCTTTTTGACGTAGTGCATGAAATGGCATCATACGCAGGGGGTGGAATCAAAGCCTGCCCCCCACCCTCAAGTAAACAAAGAGGATTGTTTTAGCCCAGGGAATTGCTGCTTCCCTCTCCCCGTTAGGTCCTACACTTGACTACTCACTAGAATCATGTGTACCTCCTGCTTAAAGTGCTGGAGAAGCCCAGACACTTGACTTCTCTCCATCAGCTGAGTCCCACTGTGAATAACGCTCGGGTTTGGTGTGAGTCGGGGGACTGTCCCATGAATAAGCCCAACGCATACAGACACCAGCTGTCCTTTGCAGTGCTGCTACCGCAGTGGCTGTGGAGAGAAGAGAGGAGTTCTCTGAAAGAGATGGGTTCTATCTGTCAGGACCCAAACTAAAAGGAAAGGCTGTCTTCCTGGCAGCTAAGCCTCCTTAAGAGTCATCGAACCCCCAAGGATACCTTTCTGGGCTTCTAAGGCCTGCGTGTCCACTGATTGTTACCAATGTGCTTTGTTTTCTTCTCTTTAAATGATAATAGTCTTACTTCTCGCTTGCCAAAAACTGGAGAAACCATCCACGGACATAAGTTTTTCATTGGCTTTGGAGGGAAAGGTGCCAACCAGTGCGTCCAAGCTGCTCGGCTTGGAGCGAAGGCGTCCATAGTCTGCAAGGTAAGAGTGAAACATAGGGGAGGGGTCCAGGGTGGGTGGGGCTGGTTCAAACTCATCATTTCTGTTCTTCACCATTGTACAATGAACACTTCACTGGGGATAGCGGGGCAGGCCTGTGCTACCAGCTACCCATGAAACTAATTACAAGTTTAGGGCCTTCTTGAACTATATAGTGAGGCCCTCTCTAAAGAAATAGTAAAATTCAGCAATACTTAGTAATCTGCAATGTTTTGCAACTTCCACTACTAGCCGGTTACAGGACATCATTATTTGAAAGGGAAACTCTTGTCCATTTACACAGTTTCTTCCCATTTCCTCCTCCACCTGGAGCCCCAGAATCACCACTCTCCATTCTATCTCTATGAACCTATCAGTTCTGGAGACTTTATATAAATGGACTGTGTAATATATGATTTTTGCTTCTGGCTTCTTCCATTGTTTTTGTGTTTTCTCCATTTCGTAGCATGTATCAGTATTAAATCCTGGACAGTGGTCAAATAGTACCCTGTCTTGTGGGTACACCATCGCTTCTCCAGTGAGTGTGCTGATGGGCTCCTGGACTTCTTCCACTTTCTGACTGTTTCAGAATAACCTGTGGCCATGCTTGCGTGCCTTGCACTTGCTTGAATACCTGTTTTTAAGTCTTTTGAAAATCTAAATAAGAGCGATTAGGCTTTCTTATGCTCTGTATGAGTGGCTCCTCTGGCAAGTGACAGTCCTCAAATGACTTGATGCTGTATTCCCTGGATACAGCGAGCTTTAACCAAAGTGTGCAATGGGAATTAACCTGTGCCCCAGGTGTCTACAGTCCACCTTCTAAATGGCCTGAGTCTTTCTGCTTCCAGCAGCTATCACCGCAACAACACAGATCTTGGGAGCACAGCCACTCATCACTAAGCCATCATCTACTGCCATATTGTAATGGTGGTGGGATGTAGGCTTTAATAGCCACATATAACAAATACCTTGGCAGACTTCTGTTTTGGGTGATATAAAGTATGTAACCGTCAGTAATCCTACTGAAATAACTTGGAAATAATTGTGTTTGGCTGCCAGAAGTTTTGAATTTTATATATTTCGTATCATTTGAAAGTGGTAACATTGCTATTGTAAGAAGGTGAAATCATGTGAGTTTAAATACAGGGAAAGTTAGGTTTTAATCTGCATAGCAGATGATAAGAAAAGCACAAAGAAACTTAGAAAAGATGTCTCTTGATTTTCAAAAAAAAATCTGCAGAAATGTCATTTCCATTTCCACACAGCACTCTCCTCTCGGTAGGAGCCTTTTGGTGATGTGTGGGCTATGCAATTATCACTTCATCTGCTAATGAGCTGGGCTTCATTTCTGATCCACGACCAGAATATCATTCTCATGGCTGTTTGGTCAGAAACATCACAGGAAACAAAAGGTTCCAGATACAAAAGCCTCTGCTCTGAAGATTTGGTCCCTAAGGATTTAAAATAGTAATATAGCAATCAGGGCATAATTCTAGAAATGATGGCATTCTGAGAGAGGGCTTACAAAAAACTTTACACCTGACTTATCCCATGCTTGATTGATGAGATCTAGGTAATGGCCCAGGAATGCTCACAGAGGGGGATTCGGGAACTGGGAAGAGCATGTGATTTCCTGGATGGCCAAAGCTGGACCTAGAATTGGTATGGGAAGGTAGGCATTCAAAGTGACTGTCCTAGACCTGGGACTGTAAAAGACTTGGAGCACCTCCCCTCTTGGAAGCTATGCAAACTACTCCTGCGGCCTAAAGTCAAGATTGCATGTGTCCTGGGATCTCACCCTACGCTGATTTGGAAATTTTATTTTAGGTCTGTGGAATTTGAGGCAAAGATAGAAAAAGAAAATAGAAATCCTTGAGTTGCAGAACTGAACCTGGGGGTGAACTGTGACACCATGTGAGGAGAGGGGAGAGGAGCAGGCGGGAACTGTGCTCCAGTTGGGAGGGCGGTTGTTTCACCCTGGCCTGTTCGCCAAGGCTCATGCCAGCACCTGAGTGCTTCCGGATCATCTCCCATGCGCTTCCAGTCATCCCATGTTTGTTCCACACGGCTTGGTCTAGGTGTTTACACAGTGAAACATAAGAAAACCGGTTTCAAGCAAATCCCACCTAGGGTAATTCTACTTTTGTGCCTTGGAACCTAAGGCAGGGATTTATTTAAATACTTAAATTAAGAAAGCTGTGTGATAGTCCTAGTCTTCTTGTTTTATTTACTTACTTACTTTTATTGTTTTGGTGTTGGGGAAGGAATACAGTCTTACAAATGTAAGAGGCCTTCTGCCTCTGAACATCACCGCTAGTATGAAGCCTTTTTAGTAACTGATTAATAAGGGGTTTCTCTTTGTAACCCATATTAGCCTCCAGATCATAATCCTCCTGCCACAGTTCCTGATGCTGGGATTATATGTATGTACCTCTTAGAATTCTTTTTTTGGGGGGAGGGCCTTTCAAGATATGGTTTCTCTGTGTAGCCCTGGCTGTCCTAGAACTCACTCTATAGATCACTCTGGCCTCAAACTCTCTCAGAGATTCATTTGCTCCTGTCTCCCAAATGCCAGGATTAATAGACTTTTATAGCAAAAGTTATCCATTTTCATTATAGTTTTCCACTGTGTAGTATTGTGCTGTGTTGCATTTTTCTTTTCGGTTGTGTGAGACAGGGTTTCATACAGCCCACACTGGCCTCGAACTTGCTTACAGTGTAGAAAGTCCTTCATTCCTCCTGCCTTTGCCTCTGTAAGGCTGGGGTTACAGATGTGCCCCAGCATTCACAACTTGCAGTATATGTTTGTTAGGCAAATTAACACACTTGTTTTCTAGCAGTTTCTGAAAGATGACAAGTTCCAAATCCAAACTAAAATCGTTATAATAATCAAGATAAAAATGAACAGATGGAGCAAAAGAAAATCTGGTAGCGAATCCGCTGTCATTCTCCAAGCAACGCTACCTTATGTATGCTGCACCTCAGCACACTAGATGCTAGGCTCTCCTGGGAAGCTCGGTGGCCCAGGAGAAACCAGGAAGGAGAGTTATCTGTAAAGATAACTGTGACAAAACATTACGCAAGAGTTACATCAGTGTTCATAGTGACTAGATACTGAAGTACTCTAAGCAGTTAAGAATTATGTGTTTGGCATTCAGCTGAGTCGTGTGCTAAGGCTAAAGTTCAGCGATAATTGGGGATGGTATTTTTGAAAATGAAAGCCTTCATCCCAAGGCAAAGAGCCTGCCAGGGGCTCTCTATAGACTTCTCCTGATTTGTGTAAATGTTTCCTCCACTTCTCCACTGAAGCCAGATGTTCAAGGTAAGACGTTCCTTCTAAGCATCAAACACTAGCGAATGCCTGTGATCCCTACACTCTGGAGGCTAATGCAGAAGAACCAGCACACGTGCGAAGCTACCCTAACTTGGGTACTGAGACCCCATACAGTGTGACAAGCATGTGGATTTGATCTCAATATATAGAACCCATGTTTATTAAAAACAGAAGCAACCGGGTGGTGGTGGTGGTGCATGCCTTTAATCCCAGCAGAGGCAGGCACAGCTCTGTGAGTTCAAGGCCAGCCTGATCTACAGAGCAAGTTCCAGGACTGGCTCCATAGCTACTGAGAAACCCTGTCTCAAGAAGTGGATGGGGGGGGGCAGTAGGTGGAAGGAATGGGAGAAGGGGAGGGAGTGAGAACTGGGATTGGTATGTAAAATGAAAAAAGATAATTTGTTTTCTTTTAAAAAAATAAAAATAAAAACAACCAGACATTCTGGTGTTCATCCCCACACTGGAGAGGCTAAGGCCAAGACAGAAGGAGCCATTGGGCTCACTAGCCAGCCAACCTAGCCAAATTGGAAAGTTCTAGGCCAGTAAGAGACACTGCCACAAACAACATGAATACTGTCCCAAAAGAACAACACCTAAAGTTGACCTCTGGCCTTCACATGCATGCGCACAGCATGCATACATGTGTGTGTCCTCACACACACACACAAACACCTAAATACACACAGAGGGAGATGAAGAAGAAACATCAAACATTGACAACAAGAACCATGTTAAGTAAAGAGCTCAAGATGCAGGGGCTCACTGGGAGCCCAGAACTGCATTATGTGCAGATGTAAGGAGACTATAAGCAGAAATGGACCCCAGGGACCAAGCCAGGAACCAGCACACTAGGGTGGCCTAAAGAGATTGTATGAGTTTGCTTCTTACAGATGTAAAACTCACTCCTAATGCGGGTAATCCCCATTAGAAAGGTCAGGCCGGAAGTCCAGTAACAAAGGGCACAGTAGGTTAGGACAGTGCCACTCAAAGGCCTACTCCTCAGGCCAGTGCCATGCTCAGTCTGTCCCCAGTCTAGACAGTACAGAAACCAGAAGTAAACAGAATGACTTATAGCAACTTAAGGCTAGATTTTTACAGCCACTGAATTTAATAGCAATAATAAATGAGACTTTGTATCTTATGATAGTGTTTTTGCTTTTATTGCATTGTTTTTCTATTTTACAAATTGTTAATCTGCACTGTGTGTAAACAAGGAAAACAGTAAGTGTGGGGTTGAGGGGCTTCAGGTAAGAGAGCTTGCAGAGAATACCTTGCATGAGAATACCTTCATAACGAGAAGACCCTCTCTATGCAAGATCACTGGGTCCTGAGAATTGCCCTGGCTTACTTCTTTGTCGAAGCTGCCTCTGACTGCCTCCTCTCTGCTGGAACAGGCTGCACAGACAGACTGCCTCAGATCATGTGCAGTTACAGGAACAGCCCTCAAGACAAGAGCCCTGCTATAACAAAGCCTTGTCAGCACCAAGCCTTGTCTGCAGCCACAGCAGAATACTCCAGTGCTCATGGTCACATCCCTTCAGGAATAAGATAGGTCCAAGAAAATAAACTGTAGGGTAACTGAGATGATATGACGCTAATGGGACACCTTCCGTGTGCTGGGCTTTGGGAAGGACAATATCTTTCAAGCTAGCATAACTCCAAGTTTTAGGAAGCCCCAGTGGACAAATATGGAGTTGCAAACAGTATAAGATGGCATTGAATTATGGCAGTGATCAGGAATGCTGTGTAGGAGGTCTGGAAATGAGAGGATTAATGAGAGCCAAAAGAAAGAAGGTAAACGTAAGCTGATGCTTGAAAAACAGGTACAATTTGAGTAGGTGGAAGAGAGAAGAATGGACTCCTAAGTTCTCAGAAGTAAAGGCAAGGAAATAAACATGAGCATATTGTACGCACATTGTGTTCTAATACAGTCAAGTGACGAGGTCAAGTTAATAATGACTTTCTACTCACAGCTCCGAAAATAAAATCTAATTATTTTTGGCCAAAAGTGAATTTTAGAAAGTTAGAAACAAGAAAACAAGGGGAACAAACCTGCAGTACTTCTAACTGAGCAGGGTCCAGGAAACACAGGCCAAAGAAATCTCCGCTGCTCTATTCTATCTTCATCCCAGTATTGGGTCCGGCCTAGTGGCCTGATGCCTTCTACGGGTCGTGCTTCCCCATCTCCACTCAAGTGGTCTCCCTCCAGAGCACGCCAGGGGATGTGTTCTCACCTTCATCTCCGTCTCCGCGAAACACACAAGGCTTTACGGTCCTCTCCCAGCCCTTGAATCTTGCACTTGGACCACACACTGTAGTCACCTTCCCGTGCAGAGCCACCTGCAGAGTGTGGTTTAACTGGGAGTATGAGCAGACCAGCGCATCAGGGTGTTGAAAGTCCTTGGGATATAGTCATGTGCAGCCAATGTTGAGAACCATTGGTTTCCTGCCTGCCAGGGAGAACTCACACCAGTTCCACACTCCAGCCTGGCTCAGATGGAACAATTTGAGGCAAAATGCAAAGAATTTTAATTAGCTTGATAATGGCAGAACTGAAATAAAACTCCAAGTTCTCTGACTCCCATATGCACCATTTGCCTCCTGGCCAAGATGCTTACATTTAAATTTTTCTTGTCAATTTGATGGCCAAAGTGTGACTAGGAAAGAGAAGCCTCCCAATATTCTTTTCTCTTTATTAGGTCCGTCAGCATTTTCTACCTGCTTCCCTTGTGAGGATCCCATTTGTCTTACTCACTGTGCTCTTTCAGGTCCGTCCATTGAGCCCTCAGTCGCAAGAAATAAACAAAAACCTTTTCTAAGGGTCTACTGTAACTTCTCAATAATTTCTAATAACTTTGGTTTGAGCCAGAAACAAAGGAAAAGGATTAGGAAATGTATACTTCTTGTAACACTGGAGAGGTGAGGGGACAAGTAGGTCTCAGTAGGTAACCCAGGAAGTCCTTGAATTTGTCCTTCCTCCAGCCTCCACCTGGTAAGTACTCAGCAGGCTCCACCGTGCCCAGATCTTAAGCTTATTTTGACTATTTCTTTAATTTGTTGAGATTATAATTATACTCCTTTTTCTCCCCCTAAGCCTTCCCATAAGCCCCTCCTTGCTTGCCTTGAAATTCATGACCTTTTCTCATTGTTGTTACATACATGTATGTGTGTTTATATATTCATGAATTCATAAATACAATCTGCCCAATTTGTATACTGTTTCTTGTGTGTATCATCTTTCAGGGCTGACCATTTGATATTGGATAACCAATTGGTGTGCTCTTACCTGGGAAAGACTCCTCTTCTCAATAGTGGCCTATAGTTCTTCGTGTAAGATTGAGGCCCTGTGGCCTTTTCCCAGCCACATTAGCATGAGATCTTAACCTTTGTCAAAGAAAATCCAGAAATATAAATGAATGATAAATGCTTACAAGGCTTGAAGGGGAAGAATTATAAAAGACATATTTCAAAAAAACAAAGCATTGCCTGAACCATGTATGCAACTCTCACGCAGTTTTGCCTTAAATAAACTGATACTGGGATGGAGAGAGCCTATCAGTGAGAGAGAACACTGACTGCTCTCGCAGAGGACCCAAGTTCAATTCCCAACACCCACCAGGCCACTGGCAACCATTTGTGACTCCTGTCCTAAGAGATCTGAAGCTTTCTTCTGGTCCCCTCGGGCACTAGCACACAGACAGTACACAGGCATACGTGCTTCATGCGTTAGGTGAGATGTAAGTTAAACAGGGTTATAGAACAGAACATTCTTTGGGCTGAAATCAAGTCTAGTATCTTACATTAAGATTAATTAGTTAGTGCTTATGAAGTACCATGCAGATATGCCCTTTTAAAATGCTAAATATCCTAAAATCTACATTGTAACATTTTACTAAATGTAAAAGATCTAATGTTCATCATCTCTTTGGTACAGGTTGGCAAAGATTCTTTTGGCAATGATTACATAGAAAACTTAAAACAAAATCATATTTCTACAGGTAAAATTTCACCTTTTTTAAAACTTTTTTAACTGCTGAGCTATCTCTCTAATCCTATGTTTATAACTTTCTTTATGAATTTAATCTTATTTTGGTTTGGTTTTACTTTTCTGAGAAAGGGTCTTAGTGTATAGCCTTGGCTGAGCTGGTGTTCACTATGTAGCCTGTACTGGCCTCAAACTCAAGGCAGTCCTCCTGCCTCAACCTCCTGAGTGTGAAGATTACAGACATGTGGCACCACACCTGACTTACTGTTTATAACTTTCTTCTGCAATCTTGTTGGGAAAACTGAAAACTAAGTATAATTATTAGGTCCTCCCCTGGTGGCCAGAGAAGCCACGTGCCGCTTTGTCTAATTCTTTCATGTACACTCCTCCAGACGGGAATAAAATCATAGGAGGTCACAGATCTTCATTCAAAGGCCATGAGGGAGGTGACAAGGAAAAACAGGTGCTATATTCATAAAGGGTGTTTTAAGAGAAGTCATCGGATGTCATAGCTGACGGCCCTCACAGAAGCTGTCAAGGGTGGAAACACAAATCACAGAAGGAAAATCAAAGACCAGCAAGGCTCTGGGGTTTTTCCATAGGACCCAGCTAGTTGGGGCTGTAGCCAGGACTACACACAGGTCTTCTGTCTCCAGTTCAGAGCTCTCTGCTGCTAACAGAGACTGCCTGGTGAACATATGTTTCCATGTCAGACCACAGTCCACAGTGAAATACAAAGCTTATGAAAATGAAGAAAATGAAACAAGTTCATTTTTTAAACGTTTAACCTTTTGGTTTTTTTTTGTCTCAAGTCTGTCATATTTTTTCACAGTGAGGAAAAGAAATACATTGTTCTTAAAAATGCAATGTGTACAACTGTGCATAGTGTTAAGGAGTAGTAAGTGTGGGTAGTTTGATGGGTCGTTGCTAATGCAAAGAAACAGTGCTGCTAACCGTAAAGATGCCGGGTTTCCTCATTGTATAGGTGATGGGTATAAATTAGCACTAATTACTTATTTTTTAACTCATTCCAGATGGTTAAAGGTTAAAAAGTGTTTCCAAGAATTAGTGTCACATTGAAATTGTTCAAATAAATTATCCATACCAGGCTGTATATTATGTAATTGTAATTTTCTTCCTTTTCTTGTAGAATTTATGTATCAGACCAGAGATGCTGCAACAGGAGCTGCTTCTATAATTGTCAATGATGAAGGTATGTGCTTCACATGCGAGTGTCACTGCCTGGAACAGACAGCTCATGTCCAGAACTAGGTTGGAAGCAACAATTGTTCCCTAGTCCTTCCAGCCTCTTACCACACCCACTGCTCCATGACCTGAGGTGTGGCTGTTCCAATCCAAATAAAAACATTTCCCTTAAATTATGTTCCCCGCCTTGATCATATGTAAGATACTCCATCTAGTATATATGAAGCATATATAGAGATACTTCCAAATATGATCTTTGTCCTGTCATGCCCCCTTTACCCTTCACGGGAGCTTGGAACTGATATGCGTATCTCAAAACAGGCAAGTACTTACCTGTCATTTCCACTAAGTAAATAAATGTAAATGGGTGCAAAACAAAGTTTGATGAATCGTATTTATAGATTATTTACTGAGCAAATGGAAGCAAGTAATTACTTCTAATTTATCATTAGTATTCAATTTTGTCTTTAAGCAGCAATCAAACCTCAAAAGTCAATGTACATAGTTCTGCCATAGTTAGAACATTTATCTTTAAAAACAGTAACCACAGCTAGGCATGGTGGCAGATCTCTATGAATTTAAGGCCAGCCTCATCTACACAGTGTTCCAAGACAGCCAGGGCTGCATAGTGAGACCCTGTCTCAAACAAATATACAAACAAAAACCAGCAATGACTTTCAAATTGAGATTTCATAATCTACCAACTGTTTTAAGTGTAAAAATATCTACATTGAGGTTTTTTATTTTAAATTAAGGTCTATATTTGGAAAGACGAGGCATCCCTGAGGTATGAATAGAACCTAGTGCATTGTGGGATATGTTAGGATCTGCTACAAGGTCTGATTTATACAGTGGTTCTCTCTTACCCTTAGAGCTGGGGTTCTCAACCTTCCTAAAGCTGCGACCCTTTAATACAGTTCCTCATGTTGTGGTGACCCCAACCATAAAATTATTTTATTTATACTTTGTAACTGTAATTTTGCTATGTTATGAATTGTAATATCTGATATGCAGGCCCCAAAAGGGTTGCAACCCCACAGGTTGAGATCCACTGCCATAAAGGAATACATTTTAAGACCGCCAATAATCTTGATCTCTCTATATGTATTTTTTCTTGTATGTATATCCCTATAGTAAAGTTTAGTTTATAAATTAGAGACTATAAGAGATTTAAAATAGTAATAATAAAATAGAATGTTTATAACAATATAGTATAATGAATGTATGTCAATGTAATCTACCTGAAAAGATCTTATTGTTCTACACTTGGCACTCACATGATGATGTGAGGTGGCATGACACCTACAGGATGAAAGCAAGTGAGGTGAATGACACTGGCATTCTGCTGTAGCATTGTGCTGCTGTGCAGAGCTTAAAATGAACACAAGAACTGCACTATCTAAACAGTCCATCTGATAATCAAGATGGCTATTTAAGTGGTTACCTAGTAGGTAGTGCATACACGGGCAGTGTCTACATGCTGTGGTAGGGAGTGCATACACAGGCAGTGTCTACATGC
>LOEQ01005598.1:84252-98437 GCA_001685075.1 Bramus lutescens
GTGTCTACATGCTAGGAGGGTAGGGAGTGCATGCACAGGCAGTGTCTACATGCTAGGGTAGGGAGTGCATGCACAGGCAGTGTCGACATGCTGTGGTAGGGAGTGCATACACAGGCAGTGTCTACATGCTGTGGTGGGGAGTACATGCACAGGCAGTGTCTACATGCTAGGAGGGTAGGGAGTGCATACACAGGCAGTGTCTACATGGTATGTGGGACGAAGAGATGACTCACAGCCCAGGTGAGACAGAATCAGATGGCATGAAATTTCATCATGCTATCCAAAGAGGCATGCAATTTGAGACATGTTAAATTTTTCCTTTCAGGAATCGTTCATTCAATATTTCCACATAATATCAATAATATTTTCCACTTAGTATACTGACTACATATATACTTTCTTAAGAAGGAAGTTATTTGTAGCCTAGGCTCACTTTGAACTCAGTGACATCCTGTCCATCCTTCTGAGTGCTGGGATTTCAGGCATCTGGTTTGTTTCTTTTGGGGTTGGTTTCTTTGTTTTTTGTTTACTTTGAGACGAAGGTGTCATATACTCCAGGATTGCTTTGAACTTCTGATCCTCTTGCCTACATCTTTCAGGTAGTGGGATCACAGGCATGTTTCACCATGCCCAATTTATGCAGTGCTAAGGACCAAATATTGGCTTTGTGCAAGCTAGGCAAGCACTGGACCAACTTGAAACCAACTCCAGCCCCTGATAGGATACTTCTGCATGATCATTTTACATCGTGATACAGCATTTTCATCTCAACTTCAGCAATGCTAAAATTGCAGTAGTAAAGACACTAGGTTAAGTTCTCATTATGACCATAGAACACACATTTGTTAAATTAAGCTATGTCATCAATAATGATTTTTGCCAAAAGCAGGTTATTTCTGATCTTAAACTTCATGTTTTTCTTTCTTCCTTTCCTATGAACAAAAATCTTCATTTTCAATTCAAAATTTAGCAGTATATATGAATGCCTCTTATGGTAAGCCTGGTTATATCCTGGGATGTAGACTGTGCAGGACACGGTAGCACAAGTTTGTTATCCAAGCACTCTGAGGCTCACACAGGAAGATTACAAGGAGCTCAAGGCCAGCCTAGACTACAGAGAGAAACAGTCTAAAAATAAGAATAAATATGGAGAAGTGGAACAATCAG
This sequence comes from Bramus lutescens, assembly GCA_001685075.1. Lineage (NCBI taxonomy): Eukaryota > Metazoa > Chordata > Mammalia > Rodentia > Cricetidae > Bramus > Bramus lutescens. The sequence continues at coordinate 85,420 of LOEQ01005598.1, forward strand.
CTCCTTCAAATGAAGGGGCAAGAGTGCCAGGCAAAGTGATGAGCGTTATTTTGGCAAGTTAAATTTAAGGCATGATTGAGCTAGTCATGTGTCTTTGTCTATGGACAGTTTTGGTCTTAGGCTTGTCATTCAGCCACAAAAGTCCGTCTAGAAAGGCATAGTGCATTACGCTACAGTTGACTCCAGCAGAGGAATGAGGTCACTGCTAGGGAAAAGACAGAGAGATGTAGTCTTTCAGCACATGGGCTCTTTGCATTTTTCCAAGACTGAGGTTGAGCCTGTGCAGAGCCGTCCCCACTTTATTGAGTTTTCCTCATAGCCAACAAACACACATGTGGTAAGATGATAGGCTAGGGATGGGTCTGTGTGGAGAGGCAGTTTTAGGTCATGTCTATACACGATCTGCACAAGCAGCCTGCAGCACTGAAAAGTGCCTGCTACAACTCATTCCTTTAGAGCTGTGCTGTCCAATGGAAATAAAATGCAAGCCGCAGGCAGTTTTTAAATTGTCCAGGAACCGTGTTTTTAAAATAAAAAAGAGAAATAGGTAAATTTAATTTTGACAGTATGTTAACCCAATATATCCAAAATATTATCACTTCAACATGTAGTTAAATTTATTTTAAAATTAAAACTTTTCAGTGTGTTTTTATAAAATTAGATTAGCTAGAGAGATGGCTCAGCAGGTAAAGATGCCTGCTGCCAAGCCTGCTAACGTGAGTTGCATCCCTAGACCCATGTGGTAGAAGGAGAAAGGCAACTCCCACATGTGTCCTGACCTCTACATGTGTTCTGTGGCACACAATACCCCCAATACCCATGCGTGCACACACACAAATAAATGTTTAAAAAGAATGAGATATGTGACTTCCTGTTCTTTGCACCAAATTTGAAACCATTGTGTATTTTCTATTTAAAGTGCATCTCAATTCAGACCAGCAATATTTCAAGTGTCAGTAGCACATGTACTGTTGTGAATCCGACGCTGGACAGTACACCTCTTAAGAGTTCATTTTTCAGGTGCTGGGAAGAGAGATCAATCACCACAGTACTTTAGAAAACCAGAGTTCAATTCCCAAAACTTGTATTGAAGAAGAAGAAGAAGAATTAAAAAAAAATCTGGGCATGAAAGCACATGATTGCAATCCCAGCTCTGATGCCTGGGGCTCACTTAGTCTACTTAACAAACTCCAGACCAGTAAAAGACCCTGTCTCAAAAGATAAGATTTCTTAAAAAGGCAGCTGGTGAAGAACAACATTTGTTTTTCCTCTGCCCTCCTCACACACTCGTGCGCATGCACACACACATATGCATACACATACACACATGCACACACACACACACCCCATTTGTCTGCAGATAAGGAGTATCACACCCCCTCCTGTGTGGGTGTATATAAGGATTATAGAGAGTGGGTCCAGGTGCTAGGAGTGTATCAGATCCTAGGCTGTATTTCTTTGCTTGATCTGTACAGTACAGGCCAAATAAAGTTAGAGATTGCATATCTTGTTTATTTTCTGTCTTTTAGTTATTAAAAAATGTGTTCAGAGTAACAAGGTCACTTTTGGGAAAACATAGCACACACATGAACTGTTCATATACAGTAGAGCATTTGTTTAGAGCATTCTGCAGGGTTATTCCTACCTATATTCATCTCTATGGAACCCATCATTTAGAATCCACAATCTTTACCATATGCATGTATTAGTCATTTCACATAAAAGAAATTATAAAAGTAGGTTACGTATCATTTCTCAGCTATTATTCTTTGTATGTAAGAATATTAAGATTTTCTTCAAGGTAATCATTGGGCAGGAGAGATGGCTCAGCAGGCAGATCCCTGGAGACATGAGTTTTGTTCCTGAAACCACATGGTAAGAGGAAGTAACTGAATCCTATGACCTCCACATGCATGTCCATGGTATGCAGGCACACACACTCACAAAATAAATGATTAAGCTCTCATAGTAAATCAGTTATAGTGGTATGTACCCAACCCATAGCCCCACCTATGCGGGAAGGTACCACAGGAGCTCTTAAGCCCAGATGCTCAAGGCCAGCCTGCAAAACACATCAAGATCCTATCTCCTTTAAACAGAAAAAAATAGAATATTATGAATCTCACGGAAATAGTGCCAAAAAATACATTTGTACCATAATAACTAAACCTGAATGTCCTGGAAATGTTAAGATTAACTCTTCTAATGCGTTCCGTATGATGCCTTCAGAGGACTGCTCTACAGCACAGCATATCACTGCTTGGCTTGGCTTGCTTTGGTATAAATATGTAGAATTTCTTTATAGGCCAGAATATCATCGTCATAGTGGCTGGAGCGAATCTGCTTTTGAATACTGAAGACTTGCAGAAGGCAGCCAGTGTCATTAACAGAGCCAGAGTGATGATCTGCCAACTCGAAATAAGCCCAGCAACTTCTCTGGAAGCTCTGACAATGGCCCGCAGTGGTGGAGGTAATTCTACAGATTTGTCACTCTTTCTGTGAGAGCTTTTATCACTGTCTTAATTAAAGTTAACCTTTCAAGATGAGTAAAAGCATTGCTTTGTAGTAAAACATTCGTTCCTCCATCTGTGAGATTCACCAGCTTCTAGTTCTTGATAAGGCTAGAAAAACTCCCCAATAAAGTAAAAGCAACCCGAGTAGCATATCCGATATCCCTAAATATAAAATCTGGAGTCTACTTAGCAGAAACGACCTAAGGAGCAGCTGGAGCCCCTGAAGACTGCAGCAACGTAACAGCCACGGTAGAAAGGCGTCTCCCACCGCCTGCTATCGCCCGTCACTGCCCAGTACTTCTGATGCACTGCTCCAGAAGTCAAAGATTCATTCTTAGCCGGGCAGTAGAGGCACACTTTAGTCCCAGCAGACGGGAGGAAGAGGCAGGCGGACTTCTGTGAGTCTGAGGCCACCTGATCTACAGAGTAAGTTCCAGGACAGTCAGGGCTCCATAGTAAGACCCTGTCTCAAAAAACAAAACAAACAAATAAAAAACAAACTAAAACTAAGAACCATTATTTCTCCTTTTTCTAAAATTCTGTCATCTTTTCAGTATACAACAGATTATTTGTATGTAATGGATGCTATGTTCCCAGTGTCTGTTACCTGAATTTTGTTTTACTTTAACTTTGAGCATGTTCAATCCAACCCAGTTAGTCAGCGCTATATGCTGAGGCCCACCTTGGGAGTTAGCAAGCCTGGGTTTCTCTCTCCTCCCTCTCTTGACCTCCCAACAAATACTGCATGAACATATATTTTCAATCTAAGTAGTTTGTTTCTTTTTTTTCCTCCATGTGCTAGGACAGAAAGTATCTCATTTCTACCCTTTGTCAGGTTTGGGGTCTTAGCAAAATTAGCTTATTTTTCTGGACCTGTTTGTAAAAGACAGATAGAAATGTGTCCTGTGGGCTTGGTATATGAATAGAATGAAATAAAAGATGATAGCAGGCATGATGACATACTTGTAAGTCCCAATTTTCTTCTATCCTATCCATTTTTCTCTCTGAACTGGAATTGGAATAGTTTAGTGTGGTGGACACACCTGGAATCCCAGAACTCAAGAGGTTGGGGCAGGAAGACCATACAATTTTAAAGTCAGCCTGGGCTACATGGGGAGCTGAAAACCAGCCTGAGCCAGACCCTGAGCCTGAGTCTCAAAAATAATAAGATCATACCTTGATGTATCACCATCTGCTCAAGACAAAAAGTAGCTGCTGTTATGATAATGTTTGGTTTTGTGGCAATAGAGCTGGAGAGCAAGGAAAGAGATATCTTGATTGAGGGAGCCATTATGGGGCTAGCAAGAAACCTGGCACTAGGGAAATTCCAAGGAATCCACAGGATGAACCCAGCTTAGACTCTAAGCAATAATGGAGAGGGTGCCTGAACTGGCCTTACTCTGTAGTCAAAATGATGACTATCTTAAATGTCATCAAAGAACTTCATCCAACAACTGATGGAAGCAGATGCAGAGATCCACAGTGGAGCACTGGATTGAGCTCTCAAAGTCCAGTCGAAGAGAGGGAGGAGCGAGAATATGAGCAAAGGAGTCAAGACCCTGATGAGGACACCCATTGAAACAGCTTACGTGAGCTAATGGGAGCCCACTGACTCCAGCCTGACAGCAAGGGAGCCAGCATAGGACCAAACTAGTCCCTCTGAATGTGAGTGGCAGTTGTATGGCTGGGGCAGACTGTGGGGCCACTGGCAATGAGACTAGAATTTATCCCTACTACTTGTACTGGCGTTTTGGGACCCTTCTCTTGCTCAGCCTAGATATAGTGGGGAGAGCCTTGGTCCTGCCTGAAAGCAATGTACTAGACTTTGGTGACTTTCTATGGGAAGTCTTACCCTCTCTGAGGAGTGGAGGGGGAGAGAGTGAGAGGAGGGGAGGGAGAGGGAACTGGGATTGGTATGTAAAATGAGAAAAGATAGTTTTTAATAAATAAATTTAAATGTAAAAAAGAAGAATAAAATAGAGAGAAAATGACAATGACTTTCCCTAATAAAACTTCCCAGCAAGATGTGAAATAAAGATGAAGACAACAGCACAGCATGTACAGGCGGTAGGTATCAGCACTTAGGAACAGAGCCATATGTGTATGGGGTGCGTGCATATGTGTGTGTGTGTGTGTGTGTGTGTGCATATGCATTATGTGCATGATTTCTCCTAAAACATGTCATATTCTGTATGACAGTAAGTGGGTAATAAGTCACTGAGGACTGGCTAGATGGCTTAATGGGTATAGACACTTGCCACTAAGCATAACAGCATGAGATTAATACCCGGGAGCCACATGGCAGAAGGAAAAGCCAGCTCCTGCAAGCTCTCCTCTGAGCTCCACCTGTATACCATGGCGTGTGAGCACACCCCGCCCCCACAATAAATCAATCCAGTTTCTTCTTTAAAGGAAACTCAATCTATGAAATGATTTTTGTGGAGAATTTTAAAGTGTTTATACTGATTTAACAAATTTTCCTCTTGGCAAAACAATATACTGTGGCAAATTCTCACTGACATTTACTGTATTTTTAATGGACTCAAAGCTGTCAGAAAGAATTCGAAGCCAAAATTCATTTGGTTCCATCTTCTCAAAGTGTCACAGATGAGTCCAATGCTTGTGGCGAGCAGTCTCCGGAGCTGGAGGTAGCCAAGCTGTAGACTGCTTCCTAGCACACACAAATCGCTCTTGGATCCCTGAGCATGGCAGTGCACACCTGTCATCCTGGAACCTGTGAGGTGGTGGCAAGAGGATCAGGAGTTCCAGGGCAGGTCAGTGAGATGGGTCACTTCAGGCCCAGTCTCGTGACCTGAGTTCTGTCTCCAGGACCCACACAGTAGAAGCAAAAAGCTACATATACCTTACAGTCGTCCTCCGACCTCCACATGTGCTCTGTTGTAGGAGTTTGCATGTGTGTGCATGAGTGCACACAATAAAGGAATAAATGTGACTTTTGAAAATATTTTCTTTCAAGTTCAGGTCATCCTCAACCCCATAGCAAGTTCAAGATCAACTTGAGCTAACATGAGACCCCATCTCAAAAACCAAAGCCCAGTCTGTGCCTTGTATTCTTCTAAGCAGGTAAAGTGGATACTGTGGGCCACTCTGCTTGCCTGCCTGATGTTTTCACTGGAAGAAAGCACGGTGTGACTCTGTGTACCCGAATTCCAGCCTCGCTACTCTTGTACTTTGGAGCCACTATTAATAAAATAAGGGTTCCTTGAACACAAGCACTTCGATATCTAAACAGTCCACCTATGTGGCTAACAATAGAAGCCGTATATGCCCGGTGGTAGGATGATTGACATCCCGGGGGTGGGGCTGGATCAGGATGGCATGAGGATGGACTGCATGGCTCAGAATGGTGTGAAACTTGTAACTGATGAACTGTAATGTCTGAGGTTTTTCCATTTAATATTTTTGGTCTCGTTGACGTTGCCCATGTATAACTGAATCTGTGTAGAGTCAAACCAAAATAAAGGCAGCTACTCCATAATAAGACTAGAAGTGCTAGTAGCTTATATGTAGTTTACAGTTTGTAAGTTATAAAGCTCTTTTTAATAATTTGATTCCAGGAAACCCTACAAGCTGAGCAAGCTGGTGCATGCTTAGAATGCTAACATTTTGGGAGACTGAGGCAGGAGAATCAAAATTCCAACGTTATCTTCAGCTACATAGTTCTCTCAGATTGAGAATGAAGGAGCTGGGACTCAGGAGGTTAAATACTTAGCTCAATCAACCTCCCACTTCTTTTTTTAATAACTTATTTATTTTCATTTTATTTACATCAGTCTTTTGCCTGCAAATATGTATGAGGATGTCAGACCTAGAGTTACAGACAGTTGTGAGCTCCATGTGGGTGCTGGGAATTGAACCCGGGTCCTCTGGAAGACAATCAATGCTCTTAACCACTGAACCATATCTCCAGCCCCTACCTCCCACTTCTATTTTTTGTGCCCTTTTTTTTAATTGTTTTTACTGAGCTAAACATTTTTCTCCCTTCCTCTTCCTCCCCTTCTACTCTTTCCCATGACTCCCATGTTCCCAATTTACTCAGGAGATCTTGTCTTTTTCTCCTTCCTATGCCTATCCATGTATGTCTTTCTTAGGGTTCTCTTTGTTGTCTAGGTTCTCTGGGGTAGTGGACAGTAGGTTGGTTTTTCTTTATGTCTGAAAGCCACTTATGAGTGAGTACATATTATATTTGTCTTTCTGGGTCTGGGTTACCTCACTCAATATGTTTTTTTCTAGATCCATCCATTTACCTGCAGATTTCAAGATGTCATTATTTTTTACCTCTGTGTATTACCCCATTATGTAAATATACCACATTTTCTTTATCCATTCTACAGTCAAGGGACATCTACAACCTCCCACTTCTAATGAGAAGGGACAACAGGATTTCAGGTTCCACAACAAAAAGCAGCTGTCCCCTAGACCCCACTTTAGAAACTGCCACGTGGTCCTGGTATTGAGGAGCTCGGCCCTTGAGAAGAGCAAATACAGAGCAGTAAAGTCCACGCATTGTAGTAGTGGTCGCCTGCCGCCTAGAGCACGCCCACTCACCTCTACCTAGAGCTCCTCCAGATGGGCAGCTTTCTCTAGACCAGTCAGCTGCCCTTATTTGGTAGGTACCAGCCAGGTGCAGCTTAGATTCACAGCACTGTGAGGTGGGGGTGGGGCAGGTGAGAGAGAATGAGCGTGTGAATTTGAGGGTGTATTTCGTGCATCTTCAGCTCCAGTGAGACAACAATGTAAAGATGAAAAGAGAACACTAGTTTAGGGATCATGAAGAATGCTATTGACTTCCAAATGAATCACTTAACAGATAGAGAGCCTCAGATGAAAGTCAGCTGCTGCTTGCTCTGCCCCCCCACCCCTGCCCCATGTCTCTGCTGTTCAATGGGAGAAAGATCACTGCTGTCACCAAGGACTGATCACAGAGTCCCAACAGGCAGCGCTAGTGACCGGTTCCCAAAAGGCAATGGGGTGCTTCTTTGTCATCTGAATTCATTATCACCCCTTACAAGAAGCAAATTTGAATTCTACACATTATATAACAAGATGACCTACAGTTGCTAAAATGCCAACAGGAGAAAGTCCTGTGTTGACCACACTACCTCAAAACTGGGTTTTACCCAAATGAAAGAATTGCTTTTAGACATAGCACTAACAATGTCAAGACAAAGAAACAACGAAATCAGTTCACACTGGGTCACAGTGCAGTTAGGCGGGCCTGCTGGAGAGCTGATGCTGGGGCTGCCGGTGGCGAAACTGTTCGTGTTGGGTCTGGTCTTTATATCCATTTCAAAGCAAATGGAACATTACAGGGACAATTATAAATAATTGAGATTGTAAGATCTCCAAGATTAAATCCTAGGTATGATACAAAGTGTCTTTTAATGCCACTTTAGCCCTTTTCCATTTGGCAAACCAAAGCTCTTGGCTGGCCATGCAGACTTTTGCAATAACATTGTCCCACATGTGGGATATACTTGGAACTATTTTATAGCTCAAGTCCCTGAAAAAGAGCTCCAGTTAAGGGATCCCAAGCCAGTGTTGGGGCCCCACTCTCTTCACAGTTTCTTTGCTTAGGGTTGACTTTAGTTCCCTGTTCCCCTGAATCTCAGGGCATTGTTTGTTTGTTTGTTTGTTTTTCGAGACAGGGTTTCTCTGAAGCTTTGGAGCCTGTCCTGGAACTCACTCTTTAGACCAGGCTGGCCTCGAACTCAGAGATCCACCTGCCTCTGCCTACCCATTGCTGAAATTAGAGGCGTGCACCACCACCACCCAGCACCAGAACAAATTTTTTAAATATATGTAAAATTCTTATAAATGAGAACCCTAAATTTTTCCTCTTTATCAATGCTAATTTCTGATCCTTGATGTTTGCATACTTTTTCTGGTCAGCTCTCCTGAATTCTGGGGTTTTGTTTTGTTTTGTTTTGTTTTGTTTTTTTCTGAGACAGGGTTTCTCTGTGCAGCTCTGGCTGTCCTGGAACTCACTCTGTACCTCAAACTCACATAGATCCGCCTGCCTCTGCCTCCCGAGTGCTGGGATTAAAGNTTTAGTTCCCTGTTCCCCTGAATCTCAGGGCATTGTTTGTTTGTTTGTTTGTTTTTCGAGACAGGGTTTCTCTGAAGCTTTGGAGCCTGTCCTGGAACTCACTCTTTAGACCAGGCTGGCCTCGAACTCAGAGATCCACCTGCCTCTGCCTACCCATTGCTGAAATTAGAGGCGTGCACCACCACCACCCAGCACCAGAACAAATTTTTTAAATATATGTAAAATTCTTATAAATGAGAACCCTAAATTTTTCCTCTTTATCAATGCTAATTTCTGATCCTTGATGTTTGCATACTTTTTCTGGTCAGCTCTCCTGAATTCTGGGGTTTTGTTTTGTTTTGTTTTGTTTTGTTTTTTTCTGAGACAGGGTTTCTCTGTGCAGCTCTGGCTGTCCTGGAACTCACTCTGTACCTCAAACTCACATAGATCCGCCTGCCTCTGCCTCCCGAGTGCTGGGATTAAAGGCAAGTGCCGCCACCACCTGGCTCTCAGGACATTCTTAGCTGGCCTTCCTCTCGTCCCTGACAGCGTTAAGATCTTCTGCCCCATTTCCCAGCCTACCAGCTGTTTCTCTAGGCGCACCACCTCCTCGTCAGCATTACTGTGTCAGCTGTTGGTGTGTGGTTAAGATAACCAGGGGGTTAGTGCATCTCCCGCTGTAATGGGTGATAATTACTGTTGTGTCCTGTCACCCTCTCTGCAGCTCCAAGTTGTTCTCTGGTTTTTCCCGGTCCCAGAGTGACATCATCTTTTCCATCTTGGGTGTGATAAATTTGTACTTCTCTCTAACTACCTGTGTCTACTAGTTCCTCATGTTTCTTCATCCTGGTAAAGGGTTTCTGTTTATTTATAGCAGGAGAAGCCGAAAGAGTGATTTCCTAGCAGCATTTTCACTTCTGCCCTAAGCTTAGGTCCTCTAAACCACGCATCAGACACTAACCACGCTTACATAACCAGGAGCAGTTGGAAAGAATGCTCTTCCTCAGGGAAAGACAGGCAAATAAGATTTGCTTGATTTTTATGCAATATTTATGGTAATTAATTTAAAGAGTCCCTCATTCCAGTCATTGATGCTTAAAACGCAATGTAATTTTCTTTAACATTTGTTTTCATTATAGAAAATTCCAAGTATAATAAGACAGAGAGAATAGCCTAGTAAGCCCACATAATGGCATCATTTAGCTTCCACAATTGTTGAGACCTTGTTGATGGCATGTCATTTGTATCCCAACTTGTTTTCCATTGTCCCTCACTACTAAACTGAATGTCATTTCGTCACTGGTAGAAGACAGAATGCATGTTAAGAGAATGAGGTCTTTCCCTGAAGTATAACACAGAATCTGCAGTCAGACTTCTTCCCAGCAGTCTTTGCAACTAATCATTCATGGTTTAGTGAGCAACCCTCAGACTCTTCCTCTTCTGTACAAGCATATGCATATATAGCTTTGCTTTGTTTCATCTTGGAAGGAATGCCACAAGACTGACTTCTTTTTGGTTATAAAGTATAGAAATATTTCTCTGACAAAGCAAAGATGACGCCATTCATTTTAGCAGCTTTAGAGTATGTTGACTGAGTTTTCTGTCCTGCCCGGTTCCCACAGTCGTTAAGTCTCAAAGTAATCACACATTAGTTACAAACTGATTGGCCCACTAGCTCAGGCTTCTTATTAACTTTTATAACATATATTACCCCATTATTCTTGTCTATGCTAGCCACATGGCTCGATACCTTATTCAGCGAGGCAATCACATCTTGCTTCTTCTGTGGCTGGGTCAGGACTGCAGATGGAACTTCCTTCTTCCCAGAATTCTCCTGTTCTCATTGACCCACCTCTACTTCCTGTCTGGTTGTCCCACCTATACTTCCCTGCCTGGCTACTGGCCAACCAGTATTTATTTAAAATATAATTGACAGAATACAGACTATTGCCACACACCAAGAGTATTTATCAGGTGGACCAAGGACAAAAGAGGACCAATGAATCGACTGAGGCCAGCCAGTCCAGGGAATCAACTTAGACCGGCCAGTTCAGGGAATTGACTTAGACCAGCCAGTCCAGCTTTTCTCAACCAACTCTTCAGATCGACATGTAGAATTCCCTTTGTTTTTCTCCTACAAGCATGAGCATCACCATACTGCTCACTTGTGTGCCTGTCGCCTTCTGTAAGGTGAGTATGCACAAGAAACTGCTTGATCCTGGATCTCTGGAGGAACCAAAAGGAACTTCTCTAAGAATGGCTTCATTCTGCGTCTTTGTTACTGGTGACTTGATGTAGCAGCACCTGTGCTCATGCTCGGAGATGCAGGCTTGACCATGCTGGCTGAACAAGGCATTCATCTGATGTTTGGGGGAATAGAGAACAATGTGCTTGTATTGATTGCTTGTCTATGGCTGTAATCAGATACCATTATCAAAGCAACTGCAGTAGTTTAATAAAAATGGCCCCACAGACTCAGAGATGAGGATGTTTAGTTATTAGGGAGTGGCACTATGTGAAAGGATTAGGAGACATGGCCTTGTTGGAGGAAGTGTGCCACTCAGGGTATGCTTTGAGGTTTCTGAAATTCAAGCCAGGCCCAGTGGCTCTTTCTTCCTGTTGCCTGTAGATCTGTATGGAGAACTCTTAACCACTTCCCCAGCACCATGTCTGCCTGCATGCCACCATACTCACCACCATGATAGCAATGGACTAAACCTCTGAAACTGTAAGCAAACTACAGTTAAATGCTTTACTTTATGAGAGTCACCATAGTCATGGTGTCTCTTCATAGCAATAGAATGCTGACCAAGACAGCAACTTACAAAAGAAAAAGTTTATTTGGGGCTTATGGTTTTGGGGGTTAGAGTCTGTGGCAGCCATCATGCATGGCAGAGAGCATAGCAGCAGACAGCAGGCATGGTACTTGGGCAATAGTTGAGAGCTCACATCTTGGAGACAGGCACGAGGCAAAGAGAACTAACTGGGAGTGGCAGAGCTTTTGAAACTTCCCAGCCCACACCCAGTGACACACCTGCCCCAACAGTGCCACACCTCCTAATCCTTCCCAAATAGTTTCATCAGCTGGGGACCAAGTATTCAAACATATGAGGCTAAGGGGACCATTCCCATTCACACTACCCCAGTGCTATCCAGGAAATCTAAAAGCTGACTACATTTGAATGCTGGCACAAAGGACCTTCTTGTAGAATGGGTATCTCTAAACCCTAAGAGATATGAGAACCCATTAAGAGGGTGGTGGTGGGCTCCACACTTGAGCAGAAGGCAGAAGGGGTGGACAGGTGGGGGTGTCAGCTGTGTGCAAAGGACAGTGTAATAACAGTAATAATCTTTTATATCTGGACAACACTTTATAGTTTACATGGGGCTTTAACATGCATTTTCTAATTTAAGCTATACAATTGCCCTGTACAAAAATCTGAGCAGGGAAAAAAAGCAGAATTTATGTGGGAGGACATTGTAAAGTCTAAAATAACAAAAAAAAATGTGGAAATACTGTTAGCCTATACTAGCCGAGACCACTGGTGGACCCAACTGTTAAATGAGACCTAGGAAGGTACAGAAACGGGCTGTATACACAGGGTTGCAGCAATGATTTACTTCCATCAGTTATCAGTCGATCCGCATCTCCCCAGGACAGTGGGATGTGTCACTGCCAAGCTAGCTATGTGAGAGCCATCTGGAGAACTTATGGATATGCGGGTTCCCTGATCATACCCCCAGAGATTCTGATTCCGTGGGCTGGAAGTGGAGCCTAGAAATCCTACATCTGAACAGGTCTGCTAATTGTGCAAACAAATTCCTAATCACTGTTCTGGAGCAGTCTCTAAGAACTACGGCTGAAGGGTTTTACAGACGACTAGACAGGTAGGATGATTTCCCATGTGAGCCGATGGATCCAGTTTGGGAAAAGAAAAACCAGTCTAGCTGTTTTATCCCAAAGTGGGAGATCTTTGCAAATGGAATTTTTTAAAGTCTTTAAAAGAATTCACAGAATTTCAAATCAAAATGTAATATATCATGCATTGGCAGAATGTGTTGCAATAGATAGATCTGTGGTCTAGATACGTTGCTATTTTAAAGAGGATCAAGCCCTAAAATCAAAGCCAAAAAACTCTTGGTTAGGACCCAGCCTGACCTTGTCTAAGAGGATGAGTGTGACGTCCAGCGTTGGCCCCCTCTCAAAGCTTTACTTCCCACTCTGAAAAGCCTTCTGTCCATGTAACAATGGCTGTAACGTTCTCCCTTCTCTGCTCTGCTGTCCCCATCCACCCTTCCCTTGGAATTCTCTAGTCTGAGCTAGTGCTTAGTCTGTGAGGGAAATTTCCCTCCTTTCTCAATCTTGTCCTGTTTCCAGTTAGGTCCTGGAAGCCAAGAATGAAGATGGGGTGTGTGTGTGTGTGTGTGTGTGTGTGTGTGTGTGTGTGTGTGTGTG
>LOEQ01005599.1:16016-32248 GCA_001685075.1 Bramus lutescens
AGAGAGAGAGAGAGAGAGAGAGAGAGAGGATGAGAGAGAGAGACCAGGTATGTGGTGGTAATAGGACATCATGGAGGAATAGATTTTCATAGATTTTTCTCCTTCCACCTTTTAGCTTACTGGGACATTATTCAGTCCTTTTGCTTTGGGGACCAACGCTTTTCTTTCAAGCATAACACTTAAATATTATGTTTCCCAAGAAGGACTGAAAAAGGAGCCAAAAAATAAAATTCACTTTCAGGTTCATAACTTCCGATGGAAACTGTCAAAGCATCATATAAAAATTAATTATTTAAGCTTCACTGAAATTCTGTAAGGTAGAGATGATTTTATGTTTAAATAGCTGCAGCTTGTCACTCTATAAATTTAGATGGAGAGTGCTCAACAACGAGTAATACAAAGAATTTATTTCATTTAACAAAATATTTATGTGTCAATTAAAATCTATTTATATACCACATCAAAAAAAACTATCCACAATGGAAAGTGTGGTGAGAAAGGCATGTAAAATACAAAAGGAATTTTTTTTAAAGTGTCCTGTAATTAGACTCTTTTAAGAAATTTTGGATGCTAGATGTTATGAGGATTGGGGGAATAATCAGATGTTGTCTAAAATCATAATTATCTCATTAAAAGCCAAGCAAAAGTTAACATTCTGGAAAAAGATGCCTCCCGGTTTTTTTAAATCATACCAATAATACTTCATAAACCCAATTCAGAAAAAGCTGACATTCAGAGGACGATGGTGGTATAGTAAAATTCTCCAGCATCAATACCTGTGTCACACAGTAGGGCATTTACCAATACAGTCAGAATAAAGTGCCCTAGCACATGATTTTAGTATAATAACAATAAAATACATATTAGACGAGTATGGAAAGAGGTTTTTATGTGTCACTTTACCCCAACTCCAAGCAATGCACAATAAGACAGATATATCCTGCTTAGTGGTTAGAGAGAGAAAATAAACCTTAGACCATAATATTTTGAGGTGAGGACCAAGCATGAAATTTTATAGCATTGTACCAGAAAGAGACCCAAGGACATGTGCCCAGTACCCCTGGACCAGGCATATGAAAGCTTTTCCTTGACAACAAAAAACTGACTTCCATACCTCAATTCTGTCCCTTTTTTTGAGTACAAGAAATGAGGTCTCTATACTCAGGGGAGGAATAAGGATTTGTGTGCAGAATCTTTCTATAAAATATTGCTCTTGCTTGATGCAACTCAACACCAAAAAATATACAGCCACCCCTTTCCCAAATCATTGCCTTTGGAAGAATGTCTTAACACACTGTTGCCAGGAGTCCAAGAAAAAAGAATTACGAAACACAGAGGATTGCCTGAGAGTCACCTTCCTGGTATATATCTCAAGACCAGAAAAAAATAACCAGAGACTTTTCTCAGCACTGAAGGCAAAACAATAACATCTTGATAACACTATATACACAAAAGATAGGTCATTTAGAAATGAAGAAGGGATAAACAATCTCCAAACAAAAGACTAGATGTTTCACTAATTAAAGGATAGAGTAAATAAATGAGTCAATTTAGAAATAAAGTTTGTTTACCCACACATTTATTCTTTTCAACGGGCTTGCTTCACCTCTACGGATGAAGATCAATTGAAGAGATGAAAAAGTTACTTCCTACAAATGCAGTTAAGGAGTAAGTGGGACAATCATGATGTATCAGACTCAATAGTCTTGAAAACAAAAGAGTCAAGCAAGATGTGTCATTGGACTACTTTAATCCCAGGGCAGAAGTGGCAGTATAAGGCAGATCTCTGTGAGTTCCAGTTCAACCTGTTCTGCACAGCTATCCATAGGCCAGTCATGACAATAGTGACAAATTTTATATAATATATATAAATGCTATTATAAATTTGTAATAGAATAAATTTGACAATTAACTGCTAATTAATTACTAACAATTAAATAACATGAAACTAATTATAACAAAAAAATTGTTAAGCCCAGATATTTAAGTATTAATAAATTAAAAGGGAATCATATGTTATAATGCAGTGAGAAAATTGATAGTCCAACTTTTCCAGTGAGCAAATCATTTAGACAGAAGTGCAGTTGTCCATATGTTTTGTGACATACATTTCCTGGAGATTCAACACATAAAGATGTATACTCATCCCAGACAGGCAGTCCAAAACAACCAAGGCATGGATACTATCAATGTTCAACTTGGTGAACCAATAAATTTTATTTAATTAGTTACAGAAATGTGGATGAGAGGTTATAAAAAGAGCAGAAATGACTCAAGGACAACTCCATCACCAAAGACCATACTAGTGTGGGAGATAACTCACAACACTGCACAGCCTACACACAGCAAAACAGTTTGGAGAATGTACTTTCCAGACAGGAATCTGGAACCCAAGGTGGTTGATCTGAGCCTCCTCTGGGTGTTTTAGCTGCTTTTGCTTGTTCTAGGCAGCTCTGCTAGTCTCTTCTTCTTCCAGGCGACTAGGCTTGTATGAGAATCTTCTTTGCCAGCTTGGCCTGTCTGAGGTTGACTCGCAAGCAGTCTTTCTTGTTTACATACTCTTGGGGAGAGAAGGGTTAGCGAACCTGATCAGTGTTTTCCCACCTATAGAATATACTGTTGTAGATATCTCATTGTAGATCTCCAGCCCTAAAATGTCCCTTTGTTTCATTTTTCCTTTATAGTCTATGTCTTCAGAAATTTCCCTTCAAGGTGGAAGACTTTGATTTCAGAGAACACAACAACGTAAGAATTTACAGAGATTAATACTGCATGACTAGACTTGTATAAGTTTCAGCCACATGAAACAGAGGGGGATATTGGGCCAGGAAATCATACTACTAGAGGAGTAGATATTGGCATTTTATAGCTACTAGAAGAAGGATAGTTAATTTTCTTTAATAATAGACTCCTGGTAGACTGACCACATGCCAAAGCAAATACTTCAGGTTTTCTACAAGAGCTTTATATGCTTTAACTACTGAGCAGCTTCTTCAGAACCTATAGGTTATATTTTCTAAGATGGAAGTATTTCAAATGCATTTTAAACTGTCCATACAGTTATCATATTAAAAAACTGTGCTTTTGTCTCTATGAGATAAATACAGCTAATTATTTTTTGAAAGACATCTAATTCCAGTTCATTTAGGCCTTTGAGCCATTTCACAAATTGAAAAGCAGTCATCCAGCCATTTCCTGCAAAGATTATAATGTTTCAAAGATATTGTGCTGGTTTGAATGATATGGTCCTCATGAACACATGTGTTTGAATGCTTGGCTAATAGGGAGTGGCACTACTAGGAGGGATGTCCTTGTTGGAGTAGGTGTTACCCTGTTGGAACAAGTGTGTCACTGTGGGACCAGGTTTTGAGTTCTCAGATATGCTCAAGCTATGCCCAGTGTGGTACACAGTTCACTTCCTGTTGCCTGTGGAGCAAGATGTAGAACTCTCAGCTCCTTCTCTAGAAACATGTCTGTCTGCATGCTGCCATGCTTCTCACCATAATGATAATGGACTAAGCCTCTGAAACTGTAAATCAGTCTTAATTGTTTTCCTTTATAAAAATTGCCATGGTCATGGTGTCTCTTCACAGCAATAAAAACCTTAACTAAGACAGATATCAACATTGTTATCAGCATGTACTAAGACATTTATTGAACAAATATGGATTAGAGTTTAGAGAAGAAATCCCACTTGCTCAGTACTTTTCAAACTAAGGAGGAGGGTTTGTTCTCCAAAGTATATATGCCAGGTTTTAGTGTTACTGGTGGGTACAGACTGTTATTGACATCTGGTATGTTCAATGAAGAAATTTCATTTAAGATCCTGCAATGCATAGGACAAGTCCTCAAGCAGACATTCATGCAACAGAAAGCTCAGTAGTCTAACATCAGTTCAGACCAAGATTGAGAATTCCTGCGCAATTACTGATATGGGAGCAAAATCATGTATTAAATCTTAAATTCTAACTCTCACATTTCTGCTATAATTTTTAAAATAGCACTTGTATTATCAACTCTCATTTAACAATCATCTTTCAGTTTTGTGGTTTAGTATTTTTAAATACCTTGGATACATAATCTGCAATTATTTTCAAAAGAAAAAATTATCCCACTAACAGGCTCATTGCTATTTAACAAATTAAATAAGATTTTTAGATCATAGACAAAATGTGAGGCTATCATAATTTTTATGATAACTAAGAAAATTGCCTCTGTTAAGTTGCTTGATTAAAATATTTCACCACTGAACATTTCAATAACTTTATGGGGTTTGTTATAATTATTTGCATATGCACATGTATGAGTCTTAATACTGGAAATAATCAAAGATCACTTGCTTTGTCCATGCTGACTTCTAGAATAACATTCCATTGATTAGGTAGCTCTGAATCAATGAAGGTTTCTTTCTTACAGTTCTAAGAGATGAGGATGACAAAAGCATGGTGCTAACAAACATAAATCTTTTAAGGACCCAATAATCAGTCTGGAAGGGCCCCTCACAGTATTACTGTGTGGCAGGGGAATCACGACATAACTATGGTTTCTACAATAAAACCATGATACATGTTTTATGGCTCTAACCTTGAGATATCCAACTCCAAATAATCCTAATCCCTAGTATCATCTTTGGGGTTTATGTTTGTAACATGTAATTATGAGGGAGGTATAGACATTTATAACACGGCTCTGACCATATTGAAGTATAGTCTTTTCATAGCAGCAAGAGCAAGGAAACTAATAACTCTTCCTCTAATCAGCAGACTCAAAGGCAGTGTGAGAAGAAAGTGACCTTCATTGTAAAAACAAAGGATTGCTTTGGATTGTTTATGCCTGGAAATTGTCATCGTGGAGCTGACGGAGAGTCAAATAAGTGTCAGGCATATTAGGAAGAGTTTCTGACTTTCCCTGGTTGACCCTATATCTGAAGCTAAGGGAAATATAGATGCTATTAGTGGAATTCTAACCATTAATTTTTGCTCCCAGAACTGCTATTGTAGAATGTGGGTCAGTACTGTCATCAGCTATGGTCATTGCTCATTTGTACATTCAAAAGTGTATCTATGTGACATTTTAGTAATACAGACCTCATGTGATCATATGAATCTTCACTAGTTGTGTGTCTATGTGTTAATTGTTGTCTACTGCAAGAAAGAAGTTACTCTAATGAGGGTTGTGAGAATGACAAACTTACGACTGTAGCAGTAAGCCATCAGAAGTTGATTTAATACTACGTATATTTAGCAGAGCCCCTAGGTGCTATGATATGTCTAGCCACATGTTGTTGGCACTGATAATGGTGCTTGGTATGAGATTCAATTTACAAAGTATGCCTTAAGTCCCGTCATAAAATGGCTGTTTACTTCTATGACATTTCTGCCACTAATGTAATAGTAAGCATGTATTTTCAGGCCAGTAGTTACTGTAGCTCACAGGATTCACAGCTGACTAAAATTCATGGTAACTGTCTCTCCAGGAGTGTATATAGAATGTTCTAGCACTGTGAAAGCTAACCAGAAGGAATAAAGCTTCCAGGTGAATAAAACCTTGATTTTTCCATGTTTTATGACTTGAAGGTGTGGTATCTTCAGCGATATGGTCTTACCTCCAATTTATAAAGAATAACAAAGATCATGCTACCTCATTATTCAGAGACTTTCAACTGTTTAACCTTCATCCTTCCATTCTCATTCTGTTCTTTAATGAGTTTAGATCGCAAGTCTATGTTCTGTTTTTATCATTTCTTTAAAATTTTCCTAATACACACTTCATTCACTCTCCTTTCTTCAAGATTTTCGGTCTTTTCTTTTTATCTGTATAAAACAATTTCTGTAGCCAGGAGTGTTGGCACAAGCCTTTAATCCCAGCACTCAGGAGGAAGAGGTAGAAGGATCTCTGTGAGTTCAAGACCACTCTACTATGTGATCTACATAGTGAGTTCCAGGATAGGCTCCATGCTACACAGAGAAACCCTGTCTTGAAAAACCAAAAGAAAATAATTCCTGCAGCTGTCTTCTATCTCATTCAGCATAACTATATCCTTCTAAATCATTTATATCATCAAACATCTTGTATAATTCTGTATTTATTAACAATCCTTATGCCTCAACCCTATTCAGTTATCACCCATTTATTGATTCCACCACAATAATTTGCAAGGCTGTCTTTATATAATCCATTCAATCTGTTTTAATGCATTTGATCACTAAATCCATTCTTCTCAAGGTTAATACTGATCTCTCCAGGAAGAAATCAATGCGACCAATAGCTAGTCATATATCATGCTACTGATTAATCAGCATTTAGTGTTGCTGATAATTAGCTTCCTCTAGAAATACTTTGATTTGATTTATGAAACATCACAATTTTGTTTATGCCTATTATACTCCTACCTCCTCCTACACTCTCTTCTTGCCTACCAACACTTGCTTTCTTCCTAAACTCCAAATGAGGAACCGAGCAAGACTTTATCCTTGGCCTTATGTTTTAATCTCCATTCTCCACCCTTAGCTGACCCTGCACTGCCTTATTGATTATATTACCTTGATAGTGATAACTCACAGCTTCCCTCCTAGATCTTGTGTCTCCCTTGAACTCAAGAGTCATATTCATCGGCCTTCTTCATTTATTCTCCAAAAAGCATCACTAAAACCTCCAAGTGAACTCATTCAAAACCAGACTGTTTCTTTTCTTTCCTGCTTTTTTCTAACTAGTCTTTACCTTAATAAATACTTCTTTTTCTAATTCTTAGCATAAAGCCCTTATGTTCATGTTTAAAAGTTCATGCAAAGTTTTCTATTGTTATAATTTTAAAAATATTTACTGATGTACATTTGATGTATAAAACAGCTGTATAATTTTCTTGTATATTATGATGAGTTTAGACATATGCATATACCCATGAAACCATAACTACAATGCACATGGAAAATTTTTGTGTTAGATAGATTTCTGCTGCTGCAACAAAGTATCTATAAAAATCAGCTTAAAGAGAATTTATTTTCCATTGTAGCAATAATGTTACATAATAGATGCCCAAAACATATAATTTCCCAATATAAATGAATCCTTAGACCCATAAACAACAATTCCATCCCATACAGTCTAGCTCTCTTTTTTTAGGCTACATTTCTTCCATTTTTAGGATTATATTCAAAGGGTTGAATATAACTATCTATGCAGAGGTAAATGGACAATGTGGTTAATACATACAATGTAATATAATTCAGCTTTACTTTCCTTTTTGATTCATTTTGTCTCTTATGTTCCAGTCCACAAGGAAACTTGCTGTTCCAAGTACTTACTGAACCACATGGTACATATTCCACTCTGCTATCCCAAAGCACCCACATTCCTCACCTAAAATAGTTACTGGATGGTGAAGTGAAAGAATCTTATACAGTAGCATTATGGAACTGTCAACACAATGGCCAAAAAGATCAATCTACAACCTAAATTTAAAAAATGTTCTCAATTACTGAAACCTAATGTTGCTACCTTTAGAAATCATAAGTTTGATCTGATGCCTATATAAACAACCTAATGTGAATTAAAAAATGAACAGAGATAACAAGACAGATAGAATGTTAGAGGAAGACACTAGTTAGTTCTCAGCTGCTCAGCCCCAAAATAATCACACAGAAATCATATTAGAATTAGCCCATTAGCTCTAGCTTCTTATTGTCTAATTCTTACGTATTAATTTAGCCCATCTCCATTAATATGTGTATCACCACGAGGCAGTGGTTTACCAGCAAAGTTTCAGTATGTCTGACTCTGGCAGCAGCTCCATGTAGTCTCTCTTTGACTTTGCCCTTCTTTCCTTCAGCATTCAGTTCTGTTTTCCCCGCCTACCTAAGTTCTGACCTGCTATAGGTCCAAATAGTTTCTTTATACATTAATGGCAATCATAGAACACAGAGGGGACTCCTACATCAAAGAGTTCTAACTACCACTCTGCCAGCAATTTAGGAAACAGCCTTCCATGATCTGCTTCAGGGTTCTGTGCCTTTGTTTTTAAACTGCATAATCATGAGGCTTTGCACAATTGTTGGCTGTCAAATTGTACATGGCGGATCCAGCACAGAAACTTCCTCTACAACCACTAACCAAGAATTGAGCTATGGCATTGATCTCTGCTGTGGCTGGGGAAACAATAAGTTTACTACCTGTTTTAGGAAATAGTGCAGATCTATTTTAAAATGGGATTTTCTGGATATTGGTTGATAGGTGAGAAAAGCCATGTGGTCCCCATCACAGATAATGCAAATTGTCTTTCAGTTTGAATAATTTTAAAGCAGAATGCTTTCAAAATAGTTCCACTAAAAAATAAATAAAGTCATGGGATCATGTGGGCTTCTTAATAAAAGCTTTGAACTATCTCTCATATTCATTCATTTGACACAGTTCCTAAACTATCCTTTGAATTTAAGAGGCAGCTTTTAGTGTGTCCACATTTATAATATAGTAAAATAGTGATTCAAGCTTTTAGTCTTAAAGAACAGAGTGTAGTATCATTGTACTGTCTTTTGCTGTGAGGATCCGTAGAATCCACTTCAGGAAGGAAAGGTTTATTGTGGTGTAGCTTCAAGAAATATGGTGGTTTTCAAGTCATGTGAACAATTAGGAAGCAGAGGGAGATGAATGGTTCTGCATATCATCCTACACTTTTGTACTTGGTAGAGGATGCCAGCCTATGTAATGGTGCCATTCATAATCCCTTCTCAAATAACTTAATCCAGAAAACACTTCACAGACATGTTGAAAGACTTTCCACGGTTTTAAATCCCAAGTTGTCAATCAGGATTAATGATCACATGTAGCTTTCCAAATTACCAGGAATGGAACAAATTCAATCAAGGCTCATAAATCACACACACACACACACACACACACACACACACCGTGTGTGTGTGTGTGTGGTCTTTGAAAATTAAAATGGTTTGGTTGGTGTCCCAGTCCTACTGCTAAGTGCCTTACCTAGTTATAGAAGGTAGACAGTTCAGACATAACCCCATTAACTAGGGAACTTCACTGGAGTCACTCTATAGAAACCAAGGATTTACCCAAATCACTAGGGGGCAAGACAGCCCAGAGATAGAAGCAAACACAACTGACAAAAAAAAGAAAAAAAAGAAAAGAAATTAAGTGATTTCTAATGATATGATATTCTGTTAGATTCATAGATCAGTGACGAGCCCTCTTGTCATCAGAGGAGTGTCATGCAACAACCAATGGGAACAGATACAGAGAACCATAGCCAAACATTAGTTCGAGTCAGTGAAAGGCCTCAGAAGAGGGGAGGAAGGATTGAAGTAGCCAAAGGGGACAAGGACACTAAAGAGCATGGCCCACAATATCAACTAAGCAGGGCACACAGGGCCTCACAAAGACTGAAGCAACAAACACAGACCCTATATGGGTCTGAGTTAGATCTTCTGTGTAGACTCAATGGCTGTGTAGCTTGATGTTCTTAAGGGACTCTCAACAATGGAAATGGGGATGTCTCTGACTCTTTTGCCTTTGCTTAGGCCCCTTTCTTGGACATTCTTGCCATATCGAGCTGCGATATGACGGGTTTTACTCAGTTTTATTGTATCTTGTTAGGCCATGTTCAGTAGAGAGCCCTGGGATGCCTGCTTTATTTAAAAGGGAAACAGAGAGGGAGTTGATAATGGGTACAGTAAGATGGGCGAGTGATATGGGATTTTCCTCTGTGTGCTGTAAATATCTTTGATTAATAAAGAACTATTTGAGCCTATGGCAGGGCAAAACAAAACTAGGCTGGAAAAGATATCATTTAAAAATAAATATAGCAAATCTTTAAAGAGAAAGAGTATAGTCCTAGATTAAGAGAAGTAAAGAAAAATAAGCCACAGAGAGTTTGGATTATATATCTTATTGTGTTTTCTTTGAATTTTTTTTTTACTGTAGAGAGATATTTGATTCTGGAACCTGCTAAGATAAACCAACATAAAGGTATCTTGACTTCAAAATTTGGGTCTAAAGATTTGTTGCTTTGGAAAAGAGGTTCTTCTTTTGTTTCCACAGCAGATAAAATCCTCTATATTGCTTCCAGAATAATGTGCTTTGATGAAAAAAGAACCCCCAAAAGGTCATTGTAAACACCCCCAAAATTTCTTTCCTAATGAACAGAAGAAAGCAGATTAATGAAACCTATATCCAAATTCCAAATATTATTTATAAATATTTGTTTACATTTAAATGGGGATGTGCTATAGAAATGAATATTTTGCATTGGTATGGATCTTGGTCTATTGATACAAATTTTAGGTCAATTTATATATATTTCTGCTCTTGCTTAAGGTATTGTGCTTGTGCAGCTCATTTTAAAATGTAAGAAATAATTTAAAAATATAGGTTAATAGATAATCATCTATAATAATCAAGCTTGTAGTCATGTTAGTTATGTTTTCTAGATATACAGAGATATAGTTCAGTTAGCTACATCTTCTTCAAATTTTTCAGAGGCCTTCAAAATAAGGCATTTAAAATGTTTTAAAAATTTAGGACTTTTCATAACAATGAAACACATCTGCTCCTGGCAGCACCAATCTTCTTCAAGAGGATGATAGGCATTGAAGAGGCTCTTTACAGAGTTTGTTAGCTATTTGCGCAAGAAACTGTTCTTACCTGGACGATTTGATGCTCTGCTGCATGAACTGCACATGCGGGACCCACAAAAAAATGACTGCTAAACTTCTCTAAAGGTGAGACAATCCTTTGGTGTTCCTGCTTCATAAAAGAGTATGCCAGATTTTCTGCAGGATACAGAAAAAAAGTGACTGACAAACTGCCAATATAGGTTTAACAGATCTTCAAATTTCCTGCTTCGTGGGAATGTCTGCTGGATACTATGGGCCTGTAGGCTGAAGATAAATAATCCAAAGATACAAAACACCTTTGTTTGACTGTCAGGCAGTGAGATGTCTTTGCCAATTCTCGAGTTCTGGAAGTTGCTTACAATGCACTTCCTGTTTGCTTAGGTAATATATCCTTCTGGAGGCTTTAATGCAGTTAAAATATAAATAGTTATAGTTTTACTTAGTTATAATAAAAATAAAGTAGATATAAATATTGTCACTCTAATACTTGCTTTTTATCTTTTTAGTTATATATAATTTACTAGTTAAAGTTAAAACTTTTTATTTAGTCAGAAAAGGGGAGGTGATGTGGGATTCCCATTTGTATGCAATAAATACCATTGATTAATAAAGAACTACTTTCAGTCTATGGCAGGACAAAACAAAACAGCATTGCATTTCATTTGATTTCAAAATGTCTGTTTTTTAAACTGGTGATAGATTTAATTTTGCCAAGTTCCAAATCTCCTTAAAAACCCTGATGTCCTTGTGTTCACTTGGAACTGAGATGTGAGTATTGTCTCCTTCATGGTATCTCCTTTTGAGGATGCTTTAGAGAAGCAATTTGCCAAAATAATGATCCAAATCGAACAAGTGAAGAATGAAAACTCAATACTCTGATACCGATAATAGAAACAAACAAGTAACAAAAAAACGTAGAAAATATTTTCATGCTTGACTCACAGATTGTAACACTTATGTATTGAAACTGATACTATGTCCGTTCCTAACAGTGGCAGCATGAGCAGCAGGTTTCATCTGAAATCTGCTGACACGTTGACAGGTGAAGTATTTCTTTGTATCGTCTTCCCAGTAAACAGAAAGAGAACTTTTCTTGTGATCAAATGGAATTTTTCCAATATTTTAATGAGCTTTAAATTATCTAGGTTCATTTTACATGTTAGTTGACTATCCGTGCATATGCTAGCTGATGAAATTCTAATTCATTTGTGCTATGAGCAAGAAGTGTATTTCCACATCTCTCCAGTAATTAGATGGTAATCCTGCAACACAGTGAAGAATAGACCTTTGAAGAGCCCTCCTGAGAAAGACTGTTTCCGAATCACTGTGCTTTAGATGTGTTCCAATGGAGAGATGATTGAGTAAGCAACCAAGTGTTCTTGATGTAAAAGGCAGCACAATTAATGTTTCAATTGTTTTAGGTCACACATACAGCAATATTTTGGGATCTACAATATATTCTTCATTTCAAACAGAGAACTCTCAGGGAAGGAAATAGTGCAAAGTAATAGAACTGGGAAGTAATAAAGCTGTCTCAGCCGAGGTCTGTCAGACTCTCTGGCCTTGTCACTTAAGATGAGAGGCTCCATTCAATCACTGAACTCACTGAGGCCCAGCACCCTGACGGGATCAGAGGAAAGTAATTTTCACCAAGAGTTCTTATGTTTGGATAACAGTTCTAGCTTGTGAATACAGATGATCAAAGTGCCAGCTCATGGTGATGCATCCTTGATGAGGTCACTTCTCAGCACAGCAAAAGTGAAAATTAAAACTGTTTTAAAGAGTCAAGTAAAAGTTCTGGAACCTTTCATGGCAAGGGCTTTGGGAAGAAGTGAATATATGTTGATAGAATTAATTATGGCAACATAATGAGCAGCAGAAATAAAAGGTAGTAAATTAAATTTTTCCTCAAATAAAGAATGAGAATATGACACCAGCTAACTATCTATCTTCTATCTGTCTGTCTATGATCTATATGGCTATATGTGCATGTATATATGTATCATATTTACAAATTTCAATAAGTACTTATAATATGTAACACTCTAATTAAATCTAATACTTAACAAACGTTGTACCCAGAATCAAAGTGTTTAAAAGTAATTTAATGTAGTATGACAAATGTACATCAAACTGTTGGAGTAATGCAAACATATATTTTAAGGGAGTAGGCATTTCTACTTATAACTTTTTTCTTTTTCATCTAAGTACAACACATCATTTTACTTCAAATTGATGTGATGTCATAATCATTTGCATCGCCTATTGACTCTTTTCCAATTTAATTAAATGATACTTTGTTTGATATCACTGTATGTCATGCATGCATAATTTTATTAAAGGCTATGAGGCCAGGGATTAAAGACTCAGCATGTGCTATCATAGATTATCTTTGGCCAAATGACTCAATAAACTCATATATGGCAAGTCCAGTGACAAAATGTTTACAGCTTTTGATGTAGGATCAGAATATTCCTTTAATGATCTTTGTGTTTTTCTCTTCTATTCAGTATAGTACCAGGAATCGCATCTATAGCAATTAGACAAGAAAAGGAAATTTATACACTAAGGAAAACAAATTATATCTTTATGTTACTCTATACAGAAAAATCAACTCAAAATAAATGAAACAAACAAGCAAACAAACAGACAAATCTTTTTATAGTTCTGAAATACTGACAATTCTTATGGAAGATTACAGAACAGACACTAATATTGAAGTGGTCAGATTCC
Source organism: Bramus lutescens (assembly GCA_001685075.1). Taxonomy (NCBI): domain Eukaryota; kingdom Metazoa; phylum Chordata; class Mammalia; order Rodentia; family Cricetidae; genus Bramus; species Bramus lutescens. The sequence continues at coordinate 29,375 of LOEQ01005599.1, forward strand.
TTTATATATGAACCCAAAAGTATGGGCAACAAAACCAAAAATGGACAAATAAACCTCTTCAAATTAAAATGTTTCTACATAAGAAAGCAATTTATCAGGAGACTAGAATTCAACTTACAGTTTGAAACACACAAATCTTGGAGGACCACATGCAGCAACACAGCATAACCAATTATCCCTGAGACATAGGTGAGGAGGTAACCTGATGGAAGAGATCTTGCATAGAGTGTGATAGACCCTGGATCCATCCTCATCATTGACAACTCTCTGTGGCCAAAAAAAAAAAATCCAAAAGGCCTGAAAAGGAATATGTGGCATGTGTATGTGTGTGTATGTATTATATATGTATGTGTGTGTGCATAAGTTCAAATACATTCTATGCGTTTGTATATTACACACACACGAGAGAAAGAAGAATCAGGGATTTTAAAACATTGAAACTGAAATCACAATGTGACATCATCTTATTACTGTGTTTGGAAGACTGATAAAAAGACAGAGAATAGCAAGTATCTTTAAAAAAAGGGAACAAATTAGTTGGGGGAATCTAAACAGGTACAACACTGAAGTTCATTGTGAAATTAAAAATGGGACTGTGGTTGTAGTTTAATAGTATAGTACTTTTCTGGCATGCACATAGCTCTGGCATCAACTCACAACAAAAATGTAAATGCATATATGGTATATATGTGTAAATGTATGTGTGGTATTATATATAAAATAACATTATTATAAATTACTCAAAGTTTAAGTATATATATGGTATATATGAATGTGAAATCATAGATGGTACCATCAAATATCATATATGCAGGATGTTAGAACTATCTAAATTCATATCTGCTTTTATATATTCAATACAACATTGATTTCCATTAGTCAAGATATGAAAAAATCTAATTGTCTACCAAGACCAATGAATAAAAAAATTATACAAATACACTTAAACAATATCTATCAACATTTAGCTGCTGCCACTTTGATTACATGTTGCACATATTTTCATATACATTACATATATGATATAAAATATATGTTGCTATATATGTATTGTGATGGCTATTCTGGATTATCAACTTGACTAGATCTGGAATTAACTAAAACCATAGATAGCTGGGCATACCTGCGAGGGATTTTTGCTCAGTTAGATCACTTGAAGTGAGACAATCCCTTTCTGATCCAGACGTTTGAGGTTGGAAGACACTTCTTTAATCTGGGACACACATTCTGCTGACAGTCTATATAAATGACATGGAGGAAGAGGAAGGAACTTTGTTCTGTGTTTTCCTGATTTCTCTTGATGTCACTAGAAGTCCCTTCCTTCACTGTCAAGATTCTTGTGTATATAAATAGCATCTGAGACATTCAGCTTCTTGGACTAAACAGTTACTGATTCTTGAATCTTCCATTGGTAGATATCCATTGCTGGACTAGCTAGACCGCAGCCTGTAAGCTATTCTAACAAACCCCTTTATGTATGTGTGTGTGTGTGTTCTGCAGTCTGTTCTTCTAATGAAACCTGACAAATACATATATATTACATCTTACATACCTGAGATGAACCTGCAGGAAATTCTGCTGTGTGAAAGAAGCAGGCACATAAAAATAAACACTACTAATCTCACTGATGAGTGAATCTACAAAAGCTGACCTTTTACAAGGAGCAAGTAGAAAGACAATTATTGCCACTGGGATGGATGAAAAAAGTGAGGAGAGGTTCATGAAAGGCCACAAACTTTCAGTTATTAGTTAGTTCTGTAGGTCTAATACACAGCAGGATAAATTCAGGTAACAATAATGCATGCCATTAAATTTAACCACCCTTATTCTGAAATGCGTTGGTGGAACCAACAATGCTTCGGATTTTGGAGTTTCAATTTTTTAAAAAATATTTTCTTACACAAAATGAGATATCTAGGGTAGGAATCCAAATCTAAACATCAATTGTGTTCATTTCATATTTACCTCATAAGCATACTCACTAGGTAATTTTATATATTTATTGTATCTGCATTTTGACTGAAAGCCATTGTATGAGGTCAGAAAAGAATCTTCCATTCGAGCATAATATTGGCTGTCAGAACATTTACTTCTGGGAAGCTTTTCATACTATGGATGAGAGATGCTAAATTTCTTCTTGACAGTGTCTAGAGACTTTACATATTAATCATTCCCGCCACACACTCACCCAATGAATGAAACTACATGAGTCAAAATATAGGTCAGCTTAATTGTGGCCATTTTTATTATGCGTGTGTGTGTGTGTGTGTGTGTGTTTGTAATATATATTCCCAAAATGCAATACTGTGCATGATAATATATAGAATTTTAATTTTCCAACATGAGCAATCATTGACAAACACAGCTGAAAGTGGGTTGCTAAGAGCAGAGTATAAGCTTGCATCTGTTGAAAACCTACCTTAGAGGAGAGCTTGTCAGAGACAAATGAGCCTAAAGGTTATCGTATTCAAAAAATTGATAACCAGTTCTGAACATACTATTTGAATATCTATATTCATTTGTTTTAGAAGCTTTTTTCTTTCTAGTTAGATTTTGTTTTCTCAACTTGCAAATTCCCTATCTTATGAAACATGTGATTTAAGCTTCAAATAAGCAGAAAAAGATTTTATTAATACATTTTATACAAAAGAATTAATATTCACCAAGAAGTGACACATATCATCAACTGAGACAATTTTGATTGTCTTATATCAAATACAAAATAAATTCTTCTTTGTGTGTCAGGAGGCAGTTGGAAGAAAAAATGACACAATAAATCCTTGAAATGATTTCTAGCTTTAGACCCATAAATCCCTGCACAATTAATCTATCTATCTATCTATCTATCTATCTATCTATCTATCTATCTATCTA
>LOEQ01005599.1:32300-75107 GCA_001685075.1 Bramus lutescens
TCTATCTATCTATCTATCTATCTATCTATCCATTTACTGTGTAGTTAGCTCGTAAAATACATAGATTCTTTGATTGTTGAATTATAGCATTATTAGACTGAGGCAAGGAGGCAACTGTCAAATAAGAAATAAGGTTCTGCAGTGTATTTAGAAGTCAACAGAAAACAAATACTGTCAATTATTTTCTTCAGTTATTCACATCCTCTTCTGGAGAATGGGGGTAACAAAATGTTTCTGTATACCATTCAGAGGAATTGGTGACCCTGAAAATGTTTGTGCCTGACCAGTTGCTACACATAATCTGCAGTTTTATTGTCTAAATTATTTTAATTACTGAATGGATTTCACAAAAGGATGAGTGGTAACAACTCACAAGTGGAAATAATTTTTACTTCACTAAAATGTACATTTTATCTAATCAAAAATGACTGTTGTCAGCTTCCCTAAATTGTACATTTATTAGAGTTTAGCATTTTCTATAGGGATTAAAAAAGATAAAGTTTAAAAAATTTTTGTTTTCTGTGCTTTGGGACTCTCACTACCTCAGAGGCTATAGGAACATTGCTCAGAGCACAGCCACAGTTATTAATGTTTTTCTATCAGAAAGGGTTCTGGAATAATCCCTCCATAGTTATATAGTGTATTAAGATTGTCCTCTGTAAACACTGCTAAATCACATACAAGATGCGCTGTTTTGTCTCCATATGACACTGTCACTATTCCATGTGTGGCTTTAGCGGAACTTTTCTTGACAGTGCCCTTGATACTAAGAAATCTCTTAAACTTGGCCCACAGCCTAAGCGTCAAGGACTAAAGGTGACCCCCACACATCTTCCAAAGCAATCTGTTGGGTGTTTTCAGAACATGCCATGATAATTATTCTTTAATTTACTAATAGGCACAATCCTCTATCCTCATGCCTGTTGATACCTGACTGTGTTCATATAGTGTCTCATTTATGAATTGATATCAACTAGTATATAGGTTTCTTCACTTTCCATGATTAAATTTTACAATGTTTCTGCCCTGGATATGTAATCTCACATGATGGGTAAAATATAGTAAGAACAATGATTCATTGCACCTACTCCCACCTCCAGCTCAACATACATTAGAGTATCAAGTTCATATACCATGATTCTCTCTCATTTCCCACTTCTTAAGTTTCACAATGGAAATATTCCACTTTGACTTCCCTCAGCATTGCAGATGTCTCAAATTGGTGCTGATAAAATATCTCAGGTAGTATCACAATTATCTAGCTTCTTATCACAGGTAGCTAAAACAAATGTCTACTTGCCAATGATTCAAATCATCTGTTACCATTTGACTGTAATTATTGAATTGTTCCTTCAAACATTTTTAATTATATAAAGAAAAATACACAATTACTGACATTGTTTAAATTCATAGTTTGGGGAATGGGAGCTCTTGCTAAACAAACACTGAATATACATTGCTTGCATCTTTTTGCAGTTATGCCTGAGTTTTTATTGACAAGCTAGATCTGAAAAGAGTTCTAGCTATATGGGGAAGAATCTATTGATTTTTAGAAGAATATCTTGTTCACTTCACTAATCAATAGACATTTTCATTCTTCTTATTCTTATCATTTGTTCTCTTACAAATACAGAAGCAGAATATTTTTTATATTTAGGAATAGTGATAATATGATTCTACATAGAAAAGTCTCTTTGGAATTAACATCTCCAGGAGGAATAACAGAAAGCCAGATCTAGCTCACATATTTTCAGTGCCCTCTCAATCACTTTCCAATTCATGTGCTCTTTTAAACAAATATCCTCCATATCTCAACATCTCTTCAGGTTTCTTGGTGTTGGTATGCTGTTTCACAGGGCTCCTTTTTCTAAATAGTAGCAATAACAATGAATACCGGCTTCACCTCTATACTTCAGCCATGTTTGAGCTCCTTATGTTAGTTGTGTACTGCTTTCAAAACAAATCATCAAATACTTAAGGCTTAAAACAACCCAAATTTATTACGTAAAATTTCTTTAAATCAGAGGTTTAAGATGCCTTGGATTAGTTAGGTTTTTTTCCTCAAGATTTCAGTAGGCTAAACATGCATGTCACCATAGCTAAAATATTTTTTACACCACTGGTGATGAACCAGTCTCTTAAGATTACTCTTGCTGTTGACCAAATTTGATCACTTGCAGTTAGTTGTATTCTAATGTTCTCTTTTCCTTGTGAGCTTTTTCTCAACTTTGGGCAGCTCAAATAAACATGTTTCATGTCCTTCTTCCTTCATCTTCAAAGGCATTATGTTCCAAATTTCTCTACTCTCCCTATAACATTATTTATCTGTGTTTTACATCATCTCTCTGACTCAGTTCTGCCTTGCTTCTAGCCTTTCAGGAACTACATGAATAACCTTTGATTGGCCTCAATTGACTGGTAATCAAAATTCTTACCAACTGTATCGGTAAAGTAGCTGGATTCTAACTTGACTGAAAATTCTGAAAGTGCAGATTTATGTGGTCTCTTTAGACATTTGCCTACTGCATTCCATCCTAATTTAAACTGTTTATTCCTTTCTTGCCAATCCAGAAATGGATTTAGAAGTTCAATAGTATCCTTTTTCAAATAACTATTATGTATATGCATCAATGTTTATGTATGGGTAAGAATGAGATATATATGTATGGTGTATAAGCATGTGCATGTATTTGATACACACTTTGGTGAATGGGTCAAATATGCATTTAATACATGAGTTAAGTAGTTCAAGTATGGAAATACTAAAGAATGAACAATTTTGTCTGGCTCTTTAGAAATATCTTTTCAATTATCTATCTCTATGACTACAAGATCTTTGTGTCTTCTAGTTTCTCCTCTACAAATGATAGTTTCTATACTTCAGTTTTAGCACACAAAGCATAATAATATTTAGAGATTCCCCTATATTCTAAATGGTTTATTTCCCCCATAAGATCTGCACAACATTAGATACCCCAAGCTTCATTAGTGGTGATTTGGACATGCTACCTAATCAGTCTATTTTCTGCGTCAAATTAGTTATTATAGTAGTGAGGGTTGAGAAAATGAGCTCATTCTTCCTAAAGTAACATAAGCAGTGTCTGGACACCAATATTATTAATTTTATTAATGAGCGATTCTCTAATTCAATTTGGACATAGATTCTAGCTGTGTAAGCTTGTGTTGCATTAATTGGCCACAATATGCTTTGGTTTTCTTCACTCAAGAACAGTAACAGTAGCAGTATCCAACATGATAAGGGAAATGCCCAAGGGCCAATGGCAATGCATAAGGGACCCTGTATTATTCTAACAATGAGTCAGAATTTGAGAGTGGGAAACTGACCAACCCAGAATGATTTATGCCTCTCATCCAATAGTTTAAACTGAAGGACTTCAGCAATACTTTTGGAAATTACCAGTTGTGTTCTACTTTGTCTTTGCTGTGGTACCAACTCACTTTTCTGGGTGCATGACTAAATGTTCAATGAGCTATAAGTGAAATAAAAATTGTAAATTTTGAGACATTTGCATAGAAACTAGTGTAATGACTTTAATTTACATTCTAGCAAAATTCATTCATAGTCACTGTAATTCATGTAGAAAACCGTGCATATTTTTTATTTAATGAAATATGGAGCCTCGTATTTAGAAGACTAATCTGTGTGTGCTTTGATGCCAAACTTGAGAGTAATTTCATGTAAGAGTAAGAGCAACAAAGGAAAGACAAAGCATAAATAGCAGGCCTGGCTTCTTCATTTAACACATATAGCCTACTTTATTTTCTACTTTTGCACTTTGGTTTCCCTCAATTTACATGAAACTAAGAGACTATGTCAACCTGATCTAACACCATTATGTGATGGATAAAATGGGCGGTATATATGTTTCTTTTCCTTGTTGATTTGGATACTGGAAAGTCAAAGATCAAGCATCAGTAGGTTTGTTGTCTACCTAGCCCACATCTCTATCTCTAAGGTTAAATCCCTGAACTCTGTGTCCTCACTGAGCAGAAAAGCAATGAAAAGAACCAAGTCCAATGCTCAAGCCCTTTTGTGAGTCACTGATGCTATCGTGAGAGAGATGCCATCAGGTCTCCATAGCCCTTTCTTTAATATCACAATCGGTATGAAATTCCAATATAAATTTGGAGAGGACACGACGATGTAACCACAGAGAACAGCAAGTGATGGAGTAATTTAGAATACCACTATGAATAATATAATGCAACTTGGAAAAAGTCATGACTTACATCTGTTAGGTGACAGATCTACCTAGGAAGATCCTTGACTTATAGCTGGTTCTTTATTAGATTTGTTTTTCAAGGCCATATGAATAACAACATATTCTTTAAAACATGACACCTTTGTGCAATATTCTTTTCAAAAGAAAATTTTGCAGGATGTGCTTTATTTTCTGTCAATTTTAAAGTCACAGAATATATAGATTCTAGAGGTTGCCATGTAGTGTGATCCTTGTTTGCAAGTCTTTATTATCAAGGTGTCATCTATGACTGTCTTTCAACATAATGTATCTTTGAACTCTCTCTACAGTTGTAAAGTTTCAAAAGATTTTTATGAGTACTAAATGTTATATACAAAAATTAGAATATTTATAGATATGTGCAGCATTTAGTACCCCTCCTTATTAGCGGGATCTCCCATAAAAAGCTGCATTAACAGAACATTGCACATCAAGATATTGCATGAACGGCCTTGCATGGACAGCTAGTCTGGGGAAAGGACACCATCATAATTGTTCGCACTTTGCTGAAGACCATGTATAAGTCCTCAGGTCATCAATGGTCCCAAACCTACTGTTATTGATTTGTTCATGAGATAACCCAAGGAAAAGCTGCCTTTTAAAACCTTGGCATTGAGTACCCGATTTCTTTTCTTCTATGAGTTCCCTACATTTAAGAAAACTCTCTCTCTCTCTCTCTCTCTCTCTCTCTCTCTCTCTCTCTCTCTCNNNTCTCTCTCTCTCTCTCTCTCTCTCTCTCAGAAATTTAGGAATTGTTTCGGATGTTTGCCATGACTAACTTAAAAGTTCCACAAGCCCTGACTTGTGTACTACGTGGTTCCAAAGAGATTTGGAAACTCTCAGACACTTGTATAAAGTATTTGTTTAATTTAAAGACTTGAAAAAGTACTATGTGATTATCTGCAAGCACCCTATTTTTCTCTTTCCTTTTAGAATAATAGGAAATGGAATCTAAAACACATACTTTTGTTTAGGCAAGAACATTCAGGGTTTTTAAAGATAAAAACATCAGGTTTAAGCTGTGACAACCTCAGATATATATCCCTTTACAAAGAGAAAATTAAAAACTAAACAGAAACATTTATAAATTCAACTCTGACTGCCACAAAGATTATATACAAAATTTTAGAAAACTGATTATGCTTGCATTCCCTAGCCTTCCACACTTGTGTTTATTACTTCCACTGTTTAAATTTTATTTGACATAAGTGGGAAGTTAACTAAGTCAAAGCAGCTTTTAAAAGATCTGTACCCAGCATTATTATATTAGAGTTGCAGACAACCGCTTCAGACTCCTAAGCTTGCCTTCAGATTTAATTCTAGATGTACTTTCTCTCTTGCACATGTGAATAAATAGCAAAATGATTTCCTTTAGCTAGATCTCTGCTTTAAGCAGAAATGCAGTCATCATGGTTCCTAAGTGTTGTGTGTACACTCTCTAACTCAATTTTCTCAGCATTATTTAGACACGCTCACTGCTTTAAACCTGATAGGAAGCCTTCCTGCCCATACCAATTAACCTGACCCTGCAATTTAGTTTTACCCAGTTGTCCTTGGATCTTTGCTTGTTCTCCTCTGTGCTCCCTGTTTGAATTCGTTTGAATTCCTCCCCAGAAGATGTTTATAATCTGAAAATCATCTTCATCTATTTGGTCCAAACTTTTGCCCTTTAATTTTCCAACAGTCTAAAGTAGATCTCAAAAATTTCTACAAGATAATGGAATATTACTTTAATATAAAATTTCTTTTTAAAATTTTTGTCCACAGGAGTTGGCACCCCAAACCATCAATTACTGACCAAAGAAAATAAGGAGAGTCCCTTCCTTCTATTCTACTGTGGTATCTGGATGTTTCTTACAGTCCAATCTATGAGGGAAAAATGGACAAAGGTCTTTCCTGTCTTCCAAGTTTAAGTCGTTCTTTGTAGGTTAAGCTTAGGGAAATTTAATTCAAAAGTATGTGATCTACCCTACACTTAGAATGAAAAAAGCTGTGAATATAGGATTTGGATTCTCTGAATAAATACATACCAAATAAATGCATAAGATGAATATAATTTAAGATTAATCATATGCTCCATCTTTTCCAGGAACTAGAGGGGCATAATGGAGAAAGCTGTTCTTTCAAAGTGTTTTATTAAAATTTGGTCCTGTTGTGATTAAGCTTGAAATTATGATATGGATTTAATGTAATTTTCTTCCTTTGATATATAAGGCCATGTTACTTGCAAAATGTTTGCAAAAGTCTCATGACCAGGGATCATACAATAGTTAATTAATTATATGGGATACTAAAGACACAAGAGCAAAAATAATACAAACAAAAAATGTAAGTACTGAGGCCACTCTACCTAGGGATGTGAGCACGCTAACTACAGATCTTCACTTCTCCCTTCTTGCCTCCAAATTCATTCTCCCAGTCCTATTCCCAGCTTGGTAACATACACCCTCCTTCAGCCAGTGGATCACATAGATCTTTTCCTCTAAACAACCTTCTCGTCATGAATTTCTTCATCCCAAGACCAAACTCAGCCGGCATTCCCTGGGAAGCATCAGACCAGCCAGGGAAGCACATGGGCAAATTGCAGATCCTCACCTCCCTTCCCTCTGTCCCCTGTCTCATCCCAGATCAGTAGCAGAACACCTGCTGTAGCCTCCCATTCCTCTCTGCCCATAACTCTACTGGTTCTAACTATGCAGACTTCTCTTCTAAACTTCCTTCTCTCTAATCATCACTTTATACAGTCTCCAGATCCAGCAGGCACTCTCTGAGAAGCTACGGGCCACACTGGCCATGGAAACAAGATTAACTGAAAATCATCACCTGTCCTTCCACCCCTCCAAATCAAATCCCAGAGTTTTATTCCCAGCTTTCTAGGGGACCACATGTTGTGGATCCCACACCATCCCACTACCCACAATCCAATAGATCATATACTTTTCCCCTTCAACCTTCTTTGATTGAGATAACATATTTTAGAAGAAGATGTATATGGAAAATAGCTAACAACAAAGTTTCAACCTCTGAGCAGCTAAGGACATTTGAAACAGTATCACAATGAATCACTGTCCAAATGCATGGCTAACTATAGCCAGTACAAACAAACAAATGAATAGGAAAATAGCTTATGAAGATATGAAGTGGTTGGAATCGTAATACAATTTTAGAGGGAACAGAAAATTCACAGTTCATTTGAAAAGTCATCTGGAGTTGCAAAAATATTATTAAATGTATTGCTATATCATCCACCAAATCCCTTCGCATTTATATTAAAGGATATGTCCACCACAAAATTATCATATATGAGTAGTCACAGCCAAAAGTGTTACAAAATATCTATCAATTGATGAGGAAACAAATAAAATATTTTATCCAGATAATTCAATACTATTTGGCAAATAATATGATGTACTGATACATGACACAAAAATTAATGAATATTGACAATAGTATGCTAATTACAATAATTCACTTAAAAGGGCTATTATGGGAAATGTCTAAAATAAGCATGTTTACTGAGATAGAAAGCAGAGCAGTTGATGACTTGTGGGGAATGATGGCCAACTGAGAATTGTAGGATGTTGGAAGGTGATGGTTAAGGAGAATGAGGTTTCTTCTGAGAACACTGAATTTGTTCTTTTGTTAACTGTAGTCATAAATACTCAGTTCTGAAGAAAAAAACAAGAATTTTATGTAAACTGTATTTCAACCAAGATGCGTCTAAAGGCCATGTAAAGTATTTCTTGAACATGCAGAGAACTGTTCTTGCCCCATTTGGGCCTTCAGAGTATCAGAATAATAACAATATCTTCAGAATTTTTGCTGATATCCCCTTTCCCAGTGACTGGATTGACTATTTACCTAAACACATCTAACATAACTCTGCTTTCTGTTTAGAGAATGAACTCACATCTTAGTGTGAGATGTTGTTTCATGTTCCATTCTCTTTGTCAGATCATAAATAAGCCTTGGTAACCATGAATGCCTTCTGGCTATGCTATCACCATAATTTACTACCACTCTTATTAAGGCAGGACACTTAATACATTTTCTTAAATTAGTAAATGAAAGGCCCATGGTTTGGGGAGACTATACAAATCTTTGTTTAAAGTCCCATTGTTCTACAGTAGCATGAGGCAAAGAGAAATCCAAAAGCTCTACTATTCTGAGTAGTTGTCATGGTGTAAACAGTCCACTCCAGTGGTCTAAGAAGGAACATCAATTACGATGAGAAGATATTAAAATTCTGATCACAGGTTTATTTGAACAGAGCAGGCATGTGAAAGCTTTATCCTGCTAAAATTCAGTTTCTTATTAATAAAATCCTGCCTTTTGCTCTCTATTCTCCCAGGCCCAATCCCTTAGTCTCAACAGGACACCAGTTGCAGCCTTCTTTCCCCTTTGCCCCATCGCCTGTGGATCATACAGACATCCCTTCCTATCTCTCTCCTGGGAATCCTTACTGTATCCCAGCCTCCAACCAAGCTCTGTTCTACCCTACAGAGGACCACACACAGCTTCTTTAATAACCAACGGTATTTGCAGCATACAGAAAGGAATCCCACATCACCTCCCCTTTTCTGTTTAAATAAAAAGGGAAGGTTTTAATTTTAATATAGTAAAATTACATATAACAAAACAGGTATCAAATAAGAATTATAGTTACAATATTTATATCTACTTTATCTTTATCATAACTAAGGAAAACTATTATTATAACTATCTATTCTTCAACTCCATCAAAGACTCCAGAAGAATATATTACCTAAGTAAATAGGAAGTGCATTGTGAGCAACTTCCAAAACTCTGGAATTGACAGAGCCATCTCTCTGCCTAGATAGTCACCCAAAATTCTTCTGTAACATTGAGGTATACATTTTCAGCCTAAAGGACCATAGTATCCAGCAAACTTTTTCATGAAGCAGAAAATTTCAGATAGTTCCACCTATAGTAACAATTTTTCAATCACTTTCTTCTGTGTCCTGACGAGTGTCTGGCAGACTCTTTCATGAAGCAGGAACCTCAAAAGATTGTATCACTCTCTTTAGACAACTTCAGCAGTCATTTTGCTGTGGGTCCTCCATGTCCAGTTCACATAACATGACATAAAGCTGTCCATGCAAGAGTAGTTTTTTGCCCAAATGGCTAACCAGTACCATAAGGAGACTCTTCATTGCCCATCATCCTCTTGAAGTAGATTGGTGCTGCCAGGAGCAGATGTGTCTCATTGTCATGAAAAGTCCTAACTTCTTAAAACATTTCAAATGTCATATTCTGAAGGTCTCTGAAAGATTTGAAGAATCCCTATCCATCTGAAATATATTTCATTATATCTAGAAAACCTAACTAACGACTACAAGCTTAACTATTATAGATGACTATTAACCTGTATTTCTTAATTATACACTACATTTTTAAATGAACCACACAAACACGATACCTTAAGAGCAGAAATGTACATATAACTTGATTGACAGAAATTTATATCAATAAACCAAGATTCATATCAATGCAAATTTTACATATCTATATCATATACCCTGCTAAATGTAAACAAGCATTTATAAACAATCACTTAGGGAATTTGTGTGTAGTTCTCTCCAGACTACTTCTTGGGCAAGGTAATTTTGGGGGGTGTTCACAACAACCTTTAGAGGGGTCTTGGTCCATCAAATCACATAAGTCTGGAAGGAAGTACTCCACAGGTTCTCATCTTCTGTGAGAATAAAAGCAGAACCCCTTTTCCAAAGCAACAAATCTTTAAACCCAAAATTTGAAATTATGATACCTTTATGTTGCCTTATCTTATTAGTCCATACAATGAAATGTTTCTCTGTACTTAGCTCCTTCACAGTCAAAAAATTCAAAGAAAACACAATACTATACACAATCCAGCCTCTCTGTGCATATTCTATCTTTACATGGCTTATTTTTCTTACTTGTACTTTTTCTACAAGTTTAATATTTAATTTATTATCTTTACTCATTTAATCTATGACTGTCTGTACCCTTTTATATTACATTTATTGTCTCTTTACACTTTTTCTTCTCTCTACCAAGCCTATGTATATTTGCAAAACACACTATGTCTCATTTAGAGCTCTTTCATGTCTGAATCTGTCCCACTGTGTTTCTGAAATCGTTTTATGTCCAGAAGTGCTTTTTAAAATGCTAAGCAGATTGGTCTCAGTGGCCCTGAGTGCTAGCTCTGCCTCTCTCAGACTTTAAATATGGTGGAGGTAGTTCACCACAGGCTCTAGGACCACCAGGTGGAAGCCATCCTCAGCACTGCAACTCTGGGTGGAACGGTACAGCATATAAACCCTTTTTATTTGAGTAATAGCTAAAGATGGCATAAAGCACACTGTGTGGCCTGTAAATATCTCTGTGTATGGCAGCAGAAATCTACCATGCTCTCCTGCTTGTGCATGCCTAGTAGACCTGATTTTGCTGACTAGACAGATATGCTACAGACTCTAAGAGACACTATATACTATACCCAGGCTACTATACCCTGTAAAACTCTTAATCATCATAGGTGGAGAAAATAAGATATTCCATAATGACGTCAAATTTAAATAGTATCTATCTATTAACCCAATCCTACAGATGTTGCTAGAAGAAAAAAAAAACAGAATCTAAGGAGGTTAACTACACCCCTGAAAAAAAGATTTAACAGTACTCCAAAATCAGGAAAAAGACAAGACTGTCCACTCTCTATATCTATTAAAGTAATTGAAGTTGTAACCAGAACAATGAGACAACTGAATGAGATCAAGGGGATAAAAATTGGAAAGAAAGAAGTCAAAGTATTGTTATTTGCAGATATTCTGATTGTATACATAAGTGAGTGACCCTAAAAATGCCACCAGGGAACTCCTTTCACCAAAGTAGGTGGATATAAGATTAACAAAAAAGATAAACAAACAAATAAACAAAAAAACATAACCCTCTTATATACATAGGACAAACAAGATGAAAAATAAATCATAAACACTTTTCACAATTTGTTAAAATGATATAAAAAATCTTTGAGGTAACTTAAAGCAAGCAAGTGAAAGTGGGTATAATAAAAACTTCAAGTCTTTGAAAAAAGATACTGAAAATTTGAAAATTTCAGAAGATAGAAATATTTCCTATACTCATGAAATGGTAGGATTAGCAGTTTAAAAAATGGCCATCCTATCAAAAATTATCTACTGATTCAATGTAATGCCCATCAAAATTTCAATGCAATGCTTTATAGAATTTGAAAGGATAATTCTCTAATTCATGTAGAAACATATACATACACAAAGAAACACAAACATACACACACACACACACACACACACACATACAAAACCAGGATAGCTAAAACAGCCATGAACAATAAAATAACTGCATATCTTCAAACCTAATTTCAAATTGAAATACAGAGCTAAAGTAATAAAAAAACTGTGTGGTACTGGCATGAAATGAGACACATTTTTTTATGGGAATGAATTAAAGACCTGGACATAAACCCAAACACATATTAAGACCTGTTTTTTTTTCTTTGGTTTTGTTGTTTGTTTGTTTTCTAAGAAGCCAGGAATACACACTGGAAAAGAGACAGCATCTTCAAGAAATGGTGTAGGTTTAACCGGATATCTGCATATAGAAGGATGCAAATAGATCCATATTTATTACCTAGCACAAAATTCAAGTCTAAGTGGATCAAAGACCTCAAAATAAAATCAAAATAAAATCAAAATCTGAACCTGATAGAAGAGAAGGTGGAGAATAGCCTTGAATGCATTGGCACAGGATATGACTTTCTGAACAGAACACTAATAGTTCTGGCACTAAAATCAACAATTAATAAATGGGACTTCTTGAAACTGCAATGCTAAAAAAAAAAAAACCTTAGCTTCTCTAAGGCAAAGCATGCCATCAGTTAGAAAAAGCAACAGCCTACATAGTGGGAAAATACTTTCACCAACTCCACACCTGGTAGAGAACTAATACCCAAAACATATAAAGAACTCAAGAAACTATCAAATACCAAATAATCCAATTTAAAAATGGAGTACAAATCTAAACAGAGAATTCTCAATAAAGAAATCTGAAATGACTGTGAACATTTAAGAAATGTTCAACATTCTTAGCCATCAGGGAAATGAAATCAAAATGACTTTGAGATTCCATCTTATACCTGTCAGAATGATCAATAACACAAATGACAGTTCAAGGTGGCAAGGATGTGGAGGAAGGGGACACTCCTCCATTGCTGGTGAGAATGCAAACTTGTACAGCCACTATGGAAATCAATATGGCAGTTCCACAGGAATTTGAGAATCAACCTGCCTCAAGATTCAGCTATACCACTCTTGGGTGTGCATTAAAAGAATCTTACCGCAAAGACACTTGCTCAATCATGAAAAAAAAGATCATCCTGAGTGAGGTAACACAGACTTAAAAAGTCAAATATGGTATTATTCACTTACATGCAGATATTAGCTGTTAAGTTAATGATAATGAAGCTATATCTATAGACCCAGTAAAGTTAGATAATGAGGAAGGGTCTAGGGGAGGAGGTATGTTTCTTCCTTGGAAGGGGAAATATGATAGAAATAATGGGTGAATTGGGGCTGAGTGGTGATGGGAGCAGGCCAAATCACGTGACAGGGAGACAGGATAGCGATAGAGTTTTGGTGAGACAGCTGGAATGAGGGGGTCACATTTTGGGTATGGTGCGGATACCTAATGTACCTTACTGGAATCTATGAAGGTAATGCAAATGAGGACTCCTGGAAATGGAGGGAAAAGGAGTCTCAAGTGGCCATCTTTTACAGTTAGGCAAGGCTTCCAGTGGTAGATGTGGGTTACATTCAATTGAGTTGTTGGCCAAGGAGATCTCTTGGAAATCCCTAGACAGCTCAGGCTCCAAAAGGTTGCTCTTCACATCCTGACAGTAGGGCCCCATTGCTAAGTACAACATCCACACAACTCATTAAACTATGAGAAGTCGAGCTGGTGTCTATATGGAGCCTTCATCCGTACTCAATTTGGTAAGGAAATGTACTCTGCAAGGTACTGAAAGAGAAATATGGACACCAAAACAGTCACAAAACCTTTGACCTACAAATCTCTCCTGCTTGCAAAATATGCTAGAGTAATTGTGGCATAAAACTTGCGAAAGTAAGAAACCAATGTTTGGTTTGATTTAAGGCTCTCTCTATGAGATGGAAACAATTCCCAAAGTTGCTTGGGTAGCCAAGCACCAGTGTCTACATAGCACAGAGACCTAACATAAAACCAAACAATGCTGATCGGAAAAAAAAACAATAACAGTAAAATGATTCCTAATTATAGACTAATGTCTTATTCAGTCATCCTCAGAGATGATTCCTCCCGCAGCAGAAAGGAGCAGATGCAGAGACCCACAGTCAGACATTATGCATAGAGAATCTAAATTTGAGGTCAACACCAATCCCTCCCCTCAGAGTTCAGGGAATCCCATGGAATACAAGGCAGAAAGATTGTTAAGAGTCAGAAGGAATGAAGGACACCAGGAGAACACAACCCTCTGAATCAACTAAGCAAGGCACATATGAGCTCATAGAGAGTGAAATAGCAAGGACAGGGCCTACAGGGGTCTACACTAGGCCCTCTGTGTATGTATTATGGAATTCTTAGAATTCTTATGGGACTCCTGACTGTGAGAGAAAGCATGGCTCTGACTCTTTTGCATGCTCTTAAGACTGTTTTCCTCATACTGGATTGCCTTGTACAACTTTGATACGAAAGGTTTTGCCTTAACTTATACATTTTGTCATGTTTGTTATTATCTCTTAGTATCCTGTACTTTTCTAATGACAGATTTAAAGGAAGTGGATCTGGAGGCGAGGCAAGTCAGGAGGAAATTGGATGGATGTGAGGGGAAACTATAATCAGGATATATTGTGTAAGAAAAGAATCTATTTTCAATTTTAGACAAAAGTAAAATAATAAAAAGAAATAAAGAAAAACATGTTATTTTTGGAGAGGTTATTTTAAAAATTAAATGAAAAAAGCCCATAGAAGAGGGGGGAAAGAGTGTAGTAGTCAGCAGGGCTGGAAAACACCAGGAGAACGTGACCCACCCAGTCAACTAAGCAGAGCTCACATGGGCTCACAGAGAATCAAGAGCAAGCACATTGCCTGCATGGGTCTATATAAAGTCCTCTCTGTAAATGTTATGGCTGTTAGCTTGGTGTGTTTGTGGAACTCCTGTGGGAGCAAGTGTGTCTCCGACTCTTTTGTTGGCTCTTGAAATGGCTTTCTTCCTGCTGGGATGTTTTGTCAAGCTTCCATGTGAGGCCCTTTGCCTTGTCATCGTATCATCTTTTGTCCTGTTTGGTTGCTGTCTCTTGGAGGCCTGCTTTTTTTCTGAAGTGAGTCAGAGGGAGAGTGGATCCCTGGGGGAGGGGCTGGAAGGAGTGGAGAGAATGGAAACTGGAATTGGGATGTATTGTTTGAGAGAAGAATATATTTTCAATAAATAAACAGCAACAAAAACGTGGGGAGAGAAGCCAGATGGAATAACCTAGGTGCTAACACTAAAAGTGTAAAACTGCATAAGTGCTTTTTGATTATAATGTGGAATGTCAGTAAGAAACTAAAACCATGGAAATTAAGAAAAGATGTGTTTAAAACAGAACCTAGGGCTTTCAATATCCACGCAGTAATCATTTCCTTGATTTTCCTGCCTTACACATTCCAGTTTCATTTAACCAGCCATGTTCCAAGCCCATAGGAATGAATCATAAAAATTATACCTGAAATTGGTTTTAGAATAAACAGGTAATTCGATTTTAGGCAGCAAAACAGAAGACAATTCTATAGCATGTAGCAGATAAAGGCTTCCCTCCTTGAAAGGCGTGCAAAGATCACGCTTTAATCTGAGGCAGAGTGCTGCTACCTTCATCTTCCAGCCATGAAAGAAGAAAACAAGAGAATCAAAAGCGCTGAGGTGTCAGCTTCCATTGAGATGACCTCATAGTCACGTACCAACAAACCTCTGAGCACACATACTACCTTCCCAATTTCAGCCATGGCTGGTGGTGGTTTGTACTGGCAGTGTTTGCGAACATTCTAACTCATCCTCAGTACTTCAGGAACCTGTCAGAGCATGGGGATAGGAGAAAGGCTAGGAAGCTGTCACATTCCCTCCTGCCCCATGGAAAGCAGTAGCAGTTCACCGTCCCAATGTGATATATCACTTTATAGCAGGAACAATAGGCAATTAATTTTTTTGAAAATTGGAAAGCTTGTTCTTGAAGTTAGGCAGATTAATTGAAATGATAGAAGGTATTTTTAAATGTTCATATCTAAGTACTTGTCACACTCATTATGATCAAAGAAAGGAGGAAAAAGCATAGGAGAAAAGAGAGCAAGTTTTACAACCTGAATGAATGATTTGTTGATCTCTAATATAGATTCCTATGAGCTCATGACAATTTTTCACAAAGGTACAATATATAGTTGAAGACTAATTATGCATTGTTTCTGTGTGTCTTTTATTGCCTTGATACCCCAGGCAACACTTACCTCTCTTAACAGAGCAACCATATTAATAAAGTCTGAGACTCATGAACATATGAACAGGACAAACACAACAGTTTATGATGATTTTTTTGATATCTCGCTGAAGACAAATTTTCTCTACCCAACTGAGCTGTGTGTGGGAGTAATTTAACCTATGTTATTATTTCTGTGATATAAGGTAGCTAACATGAATCTAGGTAATATAACAGCATCCATGACAGTCTTTGTAAAGAATAAATGCAGATACCTCTTTTAATAAATTTATTCTACCTCTCTTCATAGATAAACTTAAGGCCATCTTGGTTGGCATTGGTGAGCATGAACGGCAGTAGATTTGAAACATGATGAAAGATTAAACCTTTTTCTTTATTCATAATCTTCTTCCAAGTTCTGTGAAAAGTGCTGAATATATAGGGCTTCAGCAGGGCTTGGGAAACTATACATTGAAATGAAGAGGCCAATGAATGAGCCAGCTCTGTTCCAGAATTTTACCGTTTTTTTTATTATTATTTCTGTTTTAGAATCACAGACCCTGTGCTTTTCCAAAACTATCATTCAAACCATGTTTATTATATTCTTAAAACATATGAGTTGTGCTGGAGAAAGTACTCTGTAACCACCTGAGATCATCTCTCAGCACCCAAATTGGGCAGCTCACAACTGCTTAAAACTCCAGAGATACTGACATCTTCTTCTGTACTTAAGGGACACATGGACTCATGTGTACAAATCTTCACAGAGGAACACATGCACCTAAATTTAAAAATAAAAATAAAATCTTATTCTAAAACATGGAGAAGCATGCAATGATCAGATGCAATTGTCAACATGACACAATTTAGAATTAATTACTGGGGAAGAGTGTAACTGTGAGGCAGACCAATGGGTGTATCTGGGGAGATTATTTTGATTGTGCGTATTGATATGAGAAAATTCATTCAGAAAGTAGGTAGCAATATTCTGTGGACTTGGTCCTGTTCTGCATAAAAGAGGACAAAGGAGATGAGCAGCAATCAGGTGTGCATTCATCCTCTCTCTGCCCTCGCTGTGGCTCTGAGGTGGCCAAATGTCTCAAGAGACTGTGGCTATGACTTTGCCTCAGTGACAGGACTAGAATCTGGAATTGAGATCTTAAATAAACTCGCTCTTCCAAAGTTTGCTTTTGCCACGGTATGGTACCACAGCAATAGAAACGAAACTAATAATGGACTGCATTTGACTCTGTGTAGCTGCCTCTGAGCAGCCGCAGCTCCGGTGAAACTTCCTAGGCTTCTGTTTAGTGTCGTATTTAGATAGGAAACAAGAGCCTGTGACAAGGGATCTTCATTCGGATCTGGAATGATAAAAATGCTCACAGACCTTCACGGCTTGACGCATGCAAGGAATCTGGGCTGAGTGTCACTAGTTTGTTTTATTCTATCCTGAAAACAGACTTTCAGGAAAACAAAAACAAAAACAACAACATCAAACCCTCTAGTCTTGTATTTGGTGAGGTGGGCCATTTTATCTAAACCACAGCTTCAAATCAGATTTTTATGCAACAATTAAATTAAAAAATATCTTATCCATCAATACACATAGGATAACACATTCAGTACTGAGATGTAAAATTCATCCAGATGGTCCTTGAGTCTTGGCTTCCTCTATCCAGAGGAAAGAAAATATTTCCAGACCAACCACACTGTGTTTTATAAAAGCTTTGCTAATACCTTGTTTGCACCTCCACAGTCATGCTAACTCCTAGAATACCCTACTAAACACTTGCGTTTATCACAATAATTTATGCATTCAATCGATCTTAAAGTCATCTTTCTCAATCTTATAGATCACATAGCTTGTCATATATATATTTGTCTTTCATATAATATCCTGTATTTTTCTATCTAGTCTTATTCATATCATAACAGCATATGGAACCTGGTTTATATTATTCCATCATGATCATTATTATTTATATAATAATAATTACAATAATTTTACATACTAGAAACATTTTAGGTGTTTTGTAAATGTATGTATGGGACTTATTTCTATATCAGAGCTTAACCTAGAAATATTTTTTTTACCAGATAACCTCAACCAAAGTAGTTAGAAATAATAGAAGGTATTGTTCTCAGTATCCATCCTTGACCCAATAATGGTCACATTTATTTTTGATTACTAAAGAAAGCACTTATACATAGATTTTCCTTTTGTTTACTTTTTAGATCATCAACCTTGAAATTTTATAAAAACAACATTGCTGAAAAGGATAGCATGAGACAGAATTAAAGAGCCAAGATTTCTGTTTTAACAAAGAATAAAAATGTCTCCATCATTGAAAAGCAGGAACTAGAGTGGAAGAAGAATTGGAGAAGGGAAGGGGAAACACATGCCCTGAGGACAAGCCACTATGCCACCATCCTTCTCACTTGCAAGTCACTAAACCAAGACTAGCCAAGGATATGAATTATTTTAAGCTCTTCCCATTTACTGTGAATTAAAACACTAATCCATTTGATTAAGGATTTCATTAAAACCATTTTTTGAGTCTGCTTGTCTCATGAGCTTACCTCAAAGAAGCACAGACTAATATTCAATTCATCCTAAGAGTTATGAGCTGGAGGGTTCAATAATTACCTACTAGTTAGATAAAAGAATTTTCAAATGACTTTTATCTTTTCACTGCTCTGAAACACGAAATACAAGTTAAGAAAGTTTTTCAGGTTTGTCTATTGCAGAGTTTGTGACTTTGTTAATCATGGAGGAATTGATTGTTTTTGCCACGTAATTAGTGAAACAAGCCTCCATTTAGCACCCGGTGCTGAAAACATTTCGGCACTTCATTACACAGATATTGGAAACTGTGATCTTGTTGCTATGGTGACAATGGCTTTCACAGGGAGTTTGTGTTTAGTTGACATATCTAGATCAGACAGAATATGATTAAAAGTGAATATCTAACTTAAACAATTTTGGTGTTGAAAACACTGCAGAGCTACATATTTGAAATGTCCATTTTTAAAAGAAATGATTACATAAATCTTCATGGAAATAAACTTTTTATGAATATCATTATCTTCTAACTCATTTTTTTAAGTTTGAAAATAAGAATCATCATTGTAGGACATTAAGAACATAACCCTTGTTTCAAGATCTTATTGATTTCATAAATGCATAAACCACAACAGAAGTCAGTGTGAAGCCAAAACGCAAAATGTAAAAGATGCTTGGTTATAAAACAACAAATAAATCAAAGCCAGAGAGATGATTCTGAGACTAATTGACGGGAAACCATCCTTAAAAGAAAATTCATTGAACTTAATGATTTATTTGGACGTATTCCATAATTACCCCTGGCAACCACCTACTCTGCTCCCCTCATTTATTTCCATCCTGTGGTTTGTATAATTTAACCTGAAGATAGCTGAGCTTTCAAAGCAGTACTCAAATATTTTATTCAGTAGACCACTACTGAGCCTTCCCTGAAAACCTTAACAATGGGTCACTCCATAGTGTACTGTAGGTTAATCACACTTTAAGTTCTTCGGTTTAACTTAAAATATACACTGCATTATCTGCATGGGACAGTCTAATATCGAAGCAAGAGATAACTACCCACAGGCTGTAGTAAACAAAACAAGGAACTTTTGATAAAACTAAGCTCTCATAGGCTATGGAGCTGCAGGAGTCAAAAGACTGGAAGAAGCATAGGGAAAGATGAGACATGACTGACAGGAAGAGCTAAGAGCAAACTGTTAAAGAGAAATCATGTGCCAGCTGATAGAAACCAAATCCTCAGCTCTTGAGAACACAGAGGTTCTCACACTTGGAGCATCAAAGAACACAGCATTGGAGAAGTTAGGATATTGAACCGGAAAGGAACATGTCAGCAAACATGTGATCTAGTTTGAAAGGTGAAGAAATAAACTGGTACTGACCCGGAAGCTTCCACCCTGAAGGCTAGCTCTCAAAGAGTTGGAAGGTGTGAGGCAAGCTCTCAAGAGAAAAAGTCAAAAATAGTCTAACCAGGCTGTAAAGCCAGCCAAGCACAATAATGACCAGCTCAGTAAGGTATCCCCCAAATGCTGAGAGTAGTACTCATATCTTTGGGGTAAACAATACCTGTATGACTGGAATTCTGTCCACTTATTAGGAGTAAACTTATTCCTGAAACTAAACCTACTGAAGAACTTATGCCTGGGGTATTCATAAAACTAAGATGAGAAGAGATTACTATTATTTTTGCTAAATTAACATAGTTTCCAGTTGATTTATAAACACTTATCCACATATCTAAGATAACTACAACTCTCACTCACCCCTTCATCAAAGAAGCTTTCTTTTGCAACATATTGATGCCATTACAGAAAATCATACTTTGACTCTCAGCAGTATGTCTGCCTTCACAAGATGGGTATAAGACTGTATCAGTTGGCATGCCATGCCAAGATAGGTGGAGGAAAAGTTCCTGAAACCCAACTTCTAGGTAAAGAGCTACAGGAACTTAATGGCTTTTGTAGGAAGGAGAATTGTTCTACAGAGACAAACTTTCTGATACATAGTCCAAGCCCAAATGGCCTCCTCTAAACTCATATACATAAGACAACATTATTTAGGCTCAGTAGGTTGTATATACATATAACATGTGTGTGTGTGGGTGTGTGTGTGTGTTTGGGTGAACAAAATTTAAAGAAGAATTCATAAACTTGAGCATGGTATTAGGGTATACAGAGGTATTGCAGAGAGGAAGGGAAGGAGTAGCATAATATAAATATAATGTACTCATGCATGAATGCATGTATTTCTCAAAAACATTTTTAAAAAACTATTGTTTCTGTTAATAAAGGATAATGAGAGCCAGTTAGCCATTATTGAGTATCCTTCCCGTGTCAAGTCCTTACCTGTGTCTCTGAGCATACAAGTTTCAGAAATTAAATAAGTTTTTGAGAGTATTATCATCTTATCATCTAGTATGAAGACATATCTGTTCATACTATGTTGAGAGCCCTAAAATGATTATAAATTATATTCACAAAAAATCCCTATACAGAGACTATTTTGACAGTCTAGTTAATGAATTAACAGGATCAAAACAGCAGAGAGAGGCAATTCATATGACTTTAAAATTCAGTGACAAGCCTATAGTATAAATTATGAAATGGCCTCAATCTCCCTAGGACTATAAAAGGTGGGTCTTAGGTAAAATAATGCAAAAGTAAGTTCTTTGAATTCCATTTACACATTCAGAATATAATAATTTTCTAAGTAACTATAGCATTCTTAATTATTTTAAGCTAGAATTGGGTATAATTGACTTCAGAACTTCCATTACTGTCAGAACTCTGGTTTTGCTTTTAACAGTCATTATGCTACTTAGAATTTCTCCTAAGCTCGATGCAGAGCTTCCAACTCTATGATTAGAGCCATTACACATAGGCTAACAGTGGAGCCCATTTAAGTTTTTGTACATTAGTTATGAATAAAAGTATGAACTTTAGATGTTATTAGATATTTGTTGAGTCAATAAATTATCAACCTACTTTTCACAAGGAACAAGGCTGGTAAATTCTGAATTATTATAAATATATTTCAATACCAGGATATGGAGAAGTATATAAGTAAAAGCTATAATAACTTTTGTTTTCTTACAGGATGATTTTTAGACTCGAGTAGACTACTCCGTCCTAAATGGGGCACCTATATCTTCATCTCTCCTCACAACAGACAGGGCTGATTTTAGAAGATAAGAAAGAAATGCCGGAAGAGCCAGAGGTAATGGACGACTACAAGGAAACAGTGTTTTCTGGGCACAGTAAGACATATATTTGTACTCACGTGGTTTATGACAACAGGCATGAGACCTACAAAAGCTAAAGCCAGACAAAATCCCAAGATGGCAAGGAGAGGTGGGCATTAAGCCCCATCCATATTTGAGGAACTACTGGCAGCTGATAGCTTCTTCAACAGGAACAGTCAGTTTCCTTAAGAGTGTTAAACCTGGTAGGTCCACCATGCTTTAAGGAAATGTCACACATCCCAAAATACTTGGGCAATGCTAATTGGACTCAATGACTTAAAAAATGGAAATCACAAGATTGAGTAGGTAAGGAATAGGAAGGATCTGGTAGAAGCTGGGTGATTATTATAATCCAAATACATACAAACTCTCAATGAACCAATAAAACATAATAAAACAAATATATAAAATAAAAACATTATTTCTGACTGGAAAAGCATTTACTGATAACACAACTGTAGGTTTCACTTTATTATAACACTTATGGATGATAAGATTGCTGACAGAGAAGTCAATTCAATTCATTTGATTTTGGATATAATTTTCCAGGTATTTAGAGGTTGAAAGCTATGTGGTAGAGATTTGTGGACTTGGCTTACTTGAATGCTGCCACCAAATATTATAGCTGTTCATCAGGGAACAAGTCAATGTGATTCATATATTTCATCATATAATTGCATAAGAATAATTAAAATTAAAAAATACTAGTATAGGGAGATCTTGTACAGACTTTGTCCAGTTTTATCCAGTTGTGAAATTCTGAAAAAATAGTTTCTCAAAGTCCTAGTTTACTTTCTATTGCTACAATAAACACCATTACTCAAAAACCTATGGATCACAGTTTGGTTTCACAGTCCATTACTAATAGAAATCAAAGCAGAAACTCAGGTAGGATCTTAGAAGCAGGAACTAAAGCAGAGATCATGGAGAAACACCACTTACTGGCATGCTCCCTTCAGATTTCTCAACTTGCTTTCCTTTACACAACAAGGTTTGCCCATGAATAACATCACCAACAATGAGGTGATTAAGCCAGAAAATGTTCCGCAGTTGTGTCCACAGGACATTCTGATAGAAGAAATTACTCAGTTGTGGTTCTGTCTTCCCAGTTGACTCTATTGTGTGTCAAATTGGTAATAATTAACCAGCACACCCAGGTAGGATGGATAGATAGATAGATAGATAGATAGATAGATAGATAGATAGATAGATAGCCAATGCACTATAAAGTTATACAAAATTTCCACCATCACATATAATTTTTGCATGTGTTTATTGGACATCTATGTACTTTCCTTATAGTACTTGTTAATTTTGTTGTTGAAGTGTAGTTTTATTTTATGCTTTAAATTCCTGAGAGATTTTTATAGTCCCTACATTTGAATCTTTGGTCAGCTGTATGAAATACAAATATTTTTCTTCCTATAGTTGTATTGTAGTATGTACCTTAGTTTTTATCACCTCATAGAAATTTCTCATAAATCCTTTTATTTTAATCATCTAAACTATTGACTTTTAGATATCTTGCCGGTATAGGAGTTTGTTCTCTATAGGTACTGAAAGAAAAGGACTAAAGGTGAAAATTCAGTTTGTTCACATGTATTGCCGTGAGAACAGAGATGGATTGAAAGGAAGATTAAGGGTTAAAAAAGGCAGCATCAGAAGCATAAAGGAAGATGAGTAAGAGGGCTCACAGTTGTGTTCAAAGCAGTAAACAAAACATGTGAGAGGAGGGACAGGTATCTGAGCTAGTGATTGCAGTATGTCTACGCTCCCCAACTCTGATGCCCTTCAAGGATGTATAAGACACCATGGTCCTTCTTACACTCTTGCTTTTATGCAGTTAATAGGGACAGACTAAACAGTAATTAAAAATAGGAAGCTTCTGTCTAGGAAGCAACCTCAGACAACCTCACAGTCAAGAAACTAAATGTGAGCTAAGCAACAAAGACTGTAGCTACATCTTTGGGGTTATCATAGGATTACCAACTGGCCATGTGGCTATGGGAAGAAAAAGAGCATATGATTCACAGCAATGGGGACAACAGCAAGGCCAAGAGCTAACAAAAGACAAGTCAAAGATGGACAGAAGGGTGATGTGGGATTTCCTTCTGTATGCTATGATTACCATTCATGAATAAAGAAACTGGTTTGGACCCATGCCAGGGCCAAACTTAGGTAGGCAGGGAAGATAGAACTAAATGATGGAAGGAAGAAGTCAGAGGCAGAGAGACACCATGGAGCCACAGCCAGAGAAAGACATGCAGAAAATCTGCCAGTAAGCCACTGCCACGTGGTGATACACATATTAATAGAAATGGGTTAAATTAATATAGAAGAGTTAGCCAATAAGAAGGTAGAGCTAATGGGCCAAGCAGTGATTTAATTGAAACAGTTTCTGTGTGATTATTTTGGGTCTAAGCTAGCTGGGCAGCCAGGAAGAACAAGCAGCCCCTCCTCCAACAATTTGGTGTGGTGCTGCAGCTCCTTTAAGAGAGGTTTTCATTTCTGGGTCTGAGTTACTTCACTCAAAATGATGTTTTCTAGCTCCATTCATTTGCCTGCAAATTTCAAGATGTCATTATTTTTTTCTGCTGTGTAGTACTCCATTGTGTAAATGTACCAAATTTTCCTTATCCATTCTTTGGTTGAGGGGCATTTAGGGTGTTTTCAGGTCCTGTTTATGACAAGCAATGCTGCTATGAGCATAGTTGTGCACATGTCCTTATGGCACGATTGAGCATTGTTTGGATATATATAACCCAGAGTGGTATTACTGGGTCTTGAGGAAGGTTGTTTCCTAATATTCTGAAAACTTGCCATACTGATATCCAAAGGAGCTGTAAAAGCTTACATTCCCACCAGCAATGCAGGAGTGTTCCCTTTACCCCATAACCTCTCCAGCATAAATTGTCATCAGTGATTTTGATCTTGGCCATTCTAATAGGTGTAAGTTAGAATCTCAGAATAACTTTGATTTGCATTTCTCTGATGACTAAGGATATTGAGCATTTCCTTAATTATAACATGTACTCACTCATAAGTGGTTTTTAAACATAAAGCAAAGAAAACCAGCCAATAAGTCACAATTCCAAAGAACCTAGACAACTATGAGGACCCTAAGAGAGACATACATAGATCTAATCTACATGGAAAGTAGAAAAAGACAAGATCTCCTGAGTAAATTGGGAGCATGGGGCTTTGGGTGAGGATTGAAGGGGAGGGGCGAGGCAGGGAGGGGAGCAGAGAAAAAATGTAGAGCTCAATACCAATCAATAAAATAAGAGAGGTTTTCATGATTCAGCCATAGCAGGAAAAAAGCCTTTCCTTTCTGAAATGCCAGCTCTCCGGGACTTGCTGCCAGCACAACCTCTGGCTCTTTCAGGAGACAGAGCATTTGGATGGAGTTTGTGTGAAGGATGCTGTGGCTTGCTTGATGACAATGAAGACAACTGTGTGCCTTTTGTCTCTAGGAAGCGGTGAGCAGCTCCACCATGTTGGACTGGCCATGACAAACAGGTAGTGCCATATTTGACCTAGTTATGCCACAGCTTAAGTTTTAAGAAGGACTTAGCGTTTTAAAAAGCACTCCTGGACAGAAAGAATCACATATTTGCAATAAAGACAAATCCAGATGAGTAATAGTGTTGGATAAATGTAGGTTTGGAAGAGAGAAGGAAAAGAGTAAAGAGAGTCATAAAATAATGTTAATGCTTTAAAAAAAGGTAAAGCCTTTTAAAGAGACAGAGTACAGAAGTCTTAGATTAAAAGGAGTAAACAAAGAATAAGCCCCTTAAAGAGGGAAAATTCACAGAGAGTCTGGATTATGCATATTATTTTGTTTTCTTTGAATTTTTTGACTATGAATGAGCTAAGTACAGAGGGACATTTCATTGTTTGGGCTGCTAAGCTAAGCTAGTATGTATATTATAAAGGTATCATTAATTCCAAACTTGGGTCTAAGGATATGTTGCTTTGTAAAAGATATTATTCTCTTGTTTCCACAGAGGATGAGAACCTGTGGATTGCTTCCAGACTAATATGGTTTGATAGAGGACATTCCCCTAAAGGTTGCCATGAATACCCTCAAAAAATTACTTCACCCAATTGCTAACTGAGATGAGCCTAGCACACAGGATACACCATGAAAGATCTGATTAACAGCACCCCAAAACAACAGGAAATAGTATGGACAGAACTATGCCCGTATTCCCAAATATTGATTATAATCACTTGTTTACATTTAAAGGGGGATATGTTATAGAGCTGAATATTTTTCCTTGTTATGGAACTTGGTTTAGTGATACAAATTTAAGTTAAATTTTGTTATACTGTATATGTATATTTCTGCACTTGAAGGTATTGTGTTTGTGTAGTTCATTTAAAAATATAATGCATAATTAAGAAATATAGGTTAATAGATAGTCATCTGTAAGTGTTAAGACTGTAGTCATGTTAGTTAGGTTTTCTAGATATATAGAGATTTATTTCAGTTCATTAGGTATTCTTCAAATCTTTCGGAGACCTCCAGAATATGGCATCTAAATATTTTAAAAATTTAGGACCTTTAATGACAGTGAGACACATCTGCTCTTGGCAGCACCCCTCTAAGATGAGCATCAAAGAGGCTCCTTATGGAGTTTATTAGATGAACTGGACATACAGTATCCACAGAGAAATGACTGCTGAACTTGCCCAAAGGTGAGACGATCCTTCAGGGTTCCTACTTCATAAAAGACCCTACTAGAATTCTGCAGGACACAAATAAAAGTGACTGTCAAACTACCAATATAGATGGAATTGTCTGAAATTTCCTGCTTTGTGGAAAAGTCTGCTGGATATTATGGGCCTATGGGCTGAAGACTGGATGCCCCAATTGTACAGAAGAACTTTGGGTGATGTCCAGGCAGCAAGATGTCTCTATCAATTCGAGAGTTTTGGAAGTTGCTTGCAATGCACTTCCTGTTTACTTAGGCAATATCATATCCTTCTGAGGTCTTTGATGGAGTTGAATAATTCATAGTTATAGTTTTCCTTAGTTTGATAAAAGATAAAGTAGTTATAAATATTGTAACTGTAATTTTTCTTGATAACTGTTTTGTTATATGTAATTTTACTATGCTAAACTAAAACCTTCCTTTTTAAAAACATAAAAGGGGAGGTGATGTGGGATTTCCCTCTGTATGCTGTGATTACCATTAATGAATAAAGAAACTTCTTTGGACCTATAGCAGGGCCAAACTTAGGTAGACGGGAAAGATGGAATTAATGATGGGAGGAAGAAGGCAGAGGCAGAGAGATGTCATGGAGCCATGGCCAGAGTCAGACATACTGAAACTCCACCAGTAAGCCACTGCCACATGATGATACACAGATTAATAGAAATGGGTTAAATTAATATGTAGGAGTTAGCTAATAAGAAACTAGAGCTAATGGGCCAAGCTCTAGTTTCTTTTTACAGTTTCTGTGTGATTATTTTGGGTCTAAGCTAGATGGACAGCCAGAAATAACACCAGCCCTCCAACAGAGGGGGAATTCAACCACTCTTAACTAGATAGGCAGCACTTAAACAGCACATTATCATCTTTGTGGTAGGGTCAAAAAGAATTCATTCTCTCCATTATATCACAGAGAACTAGCCAATCTCCTTTCAATTACTTCAACCTTTGCCTAGTCTCTGTCATAGTCATAAAAATTCCTAGGTGAGGACATTCAGTGACTTTTCCTTTGCTTGGTAACCACTTTCTTAAGTGACAAACACGTTTGCCTACTTAAGCACATTCCCTCAATTTATAGCTTTTCTGTAATAATGGTAATAAAGCCTGATTTCACTTTTAAAAAGAAAAGGCTTCTGTGAGAGTCCATGTTGGATACAGTCCGACAAATTGTAGATGACAACATCATTTCACAATGTTAAAAGGTTGGGCATTCTACTAGTTGCCCAAAGAGCTATTTGAGAGACTGAAGCAAAAGAGAAAACAGCTTTTTGAGGTCTCATAGAAAAAGACTTACCTATGTAACATTGCAACTTCTATGTCTGTCCCTAATTTAAGCCCTGACATTCCTGACTCTGAAACTCACATTTTTCTAGGGATTTCCTTGAATGTGTCACTTTTAAAGGATCTCTATGCACTGTGGTTTTTTAAAAAAAATAAATTTTTACTGTAGTGGCTATAGTAATACATGATTAAAAATATATCCTTAAAGTACTGATTTTTACTTCACATAGATATTTTCCTGGGTTTTAAGATGTGAATTAGATAGAGTTGGCTATATGCAATATCTGATAGCTTTGTCATATAATTAATGAGAAAGAGGACTTTACTGAGATTCATGAAACATTCTAACACTTTTATTTTTTCAACTTTTGTTCTGCCATTTCAAATATGATTTATGAAATGGAAAGAAGTAGACTTTGTCCCAGTCAGACACATTGTCGTGGATATATTTACTTCATATAATGTATTCTTCTGTCGCTCATTGCCAACTTAATAAAGCTTGTGATATAAGTACTATGCAATCATCAAAACACTATTGGATGGAATTTCATTACTCTCCTTACCGAGGAACAAAAATTATTTCAATTTTATACAAAGCACAGGGAAATCTGAAATCCCTGTGTTTTTTTTCTAATATTTTTTACATGCGATTGCAACTAAATCTCTAAAAGGATCTCTGTACATACTGTGAAATAAACAGTGGTCAGCAAGAAGTACAGAGAAGAGATTAAATAAGTACCAACTATTTGGTCTTTATAAAGAGAATATCAAATCCTAAAAGCAGAATAGAGAAGAACTTACTTAAAGAAAGACTTATGTTGGGCTGGCTTTAATTTATTTAAATTTGGAGTGATTCACATAAAGTCACTAGCTGAGTCCTCTAGCCAGTATTCCCTGAACTTGTAAAAAGACTCAATCCAAGGAGCAATAGAAAGTCTTTCCTGGTCCTCAGTATGAAGAATTAGAAAAGCTTTATGCAAATGTATTATTCTTAAGCCCATGGGAGTCCCATTTATGCCTCTCATTCTCAGTCACTAAGTACAGTCAAGAAAATATGATAACAAAAATTTCTTACATGATTAGGGCTTTAAATTATAATTTACTTTTTAATAATACACAACTGCCATTTAAAACTACTTTTAGAAATTAAATAATCAGATTGTTTCCCTAACTGCCTAACTCCAACCCTTTCCATAACTTCATTCCTTTAAACAAACATTTCTTTGCTGAGTTTTTAGATTTGTATCTTGCCTATTTCTAGAAAGGGCTTGAGTTATTTTGTCCAAAAGAAAATAATACGGTGCTAACTTTGTAATAAAAGATGCCAAATAGAAAGAAGAATTTAAAGGGTGTGGAAAAAAAGGAAACAGACAAAACCCTCAGTTTACATAGTTTCTTTGCATACTTCATTTTAAGTTACATTAGCTTAAACTTTTAGCTTTAGTAATATCATTTAAATATTTTTGCATCAAGGAAAAAATTAAAAACAAATTCCTAAAGGAAAACCAAAAAAACTTTTATCACATAATATTTGGTGACAGTGTTATATATAATCAAATGGTGTTATGCTTTATATGTTCAAATATATGTCATATAACCCCACTAATTAAGATATAATTATTACCTTAATATTTTTCTGGTTTGTGGATGGGTTCCTATGACTAATGCATATTAGTTAATAATTCTACCACAGAGTAGTACCTCAAATATAAATATTATCATTGTTTACAATGATATGGTTGCCTATGTGGTTATAGTGTCCTATGCTTAGAATACAAGCATCTGTGACAATGGAAGACCATCATGGACTACATAATGAGGCACTGTACAAAACCAAAGGAAACCCAAATCAAGCCAAGTAAATAAGCAAACAAATAAAAACTAGAACCTTAAAACAAATGGATAGTTTTTCAAAGTTCCTAATAATAGACAGTGACACAGTCATCATTGAATTTTGGTCTTACTCTACCAAATAGCCAGCACTAACCATAAATAAGAGTTCCAAAAATTAGAAAATTCTCAGCATGTAAATAACATGTTGTGTCATCTGTGCAGGCCTGTAACCCAAGCTTAAAGAGGAGCAGAGACAACAGGAGTATTTGCATTTGCTGCCTTCCAGCCCAACCATGAACATGTGAGCTGAGGTTCAAGAGAAAGCCTTACTTCAAAGGAAGAGATGGAGTATGATAGAAGATGACATTTGGTACACCGTTCTGGCCTCAGCGTAAATGTAAATTTTCTTGGATCCATATACACGTGTGTGTGTATGTGTGTGTATGTATTCCATTATCATAAGAAAATTAAACATTAACATACATACATACACACACAGAGATAAATCTTTAAAAGTGTCGTCCACTAAGGTTTTAGGTATTCACATTTGATCATAAAATGCAAAAAAGTCATTAAAACAAATGAACATCAATATAAAGCAGTCAACAAGACATACTTTTATTCTTCAAATAATTCATCGGAATCATGGTTCAATACTAGCAAACCTAAGAAAGGAATTGAATTCCTCTAGCTGCCAGAAATATGTTCTTTATCTCCAAAATAATATTTTCTTCTGATTTTCTGTCTAACAAGAGGCACCATTGCAAATTAGTAACAAAGGTGGCACCAAATAGAACTGTGTAGGAAACCAGATAAGCAGTGGGACATGGTGAGCCTGATTTGACTACCACCCCAAAAGTAAAAGTGCCATGCAATTAGCTATATGAGCTTCCAGAGATTATCAAAATCACATTTTGCTTCATAGGACTCACTGTGCACTTCGTACTTTATCATCTTGTTCCAGCTCCATGAAATCAGCATTAAGAAAAGCAAACCACATACTGATTCTGAAAGTTACTTCTCTGAAACGTTTTGGACTGCATTATACATAGAAACACACATCTCAGTGAATTTTCTACAGTGTAGCAACCCCAAATAACCTTCAAAACAAAACCTAAATCATTTAAGCTTTAAAGAAATGTTAAAATGAACATATGATAGAATTTGGTAAACTAATTTTTTGTCCTAATTTAATTTTCACATTCCAGAAGCATAGACTAAAGAAGCATTAAAATGCAGGGAATAACCTTACAGAATTAACCTTGCGCCCTATGAGAGGTTATGAAGATGTCACATTGGTGAGTGTGTCCCTGAAACATACATTTTAATACATGGCTGATTTGAGCATTTGAAAGTATATGGATAGTCCATTTCCTTGAGATTTCACTGTTTGCATAGTTTCTGTTTCCCTAAAGATTCATGTTTTTTGTTAAGGATGCAATAAATTTCATGTGTGAGAAGTCTAGTTTATGGAAATAGTGATCAAATATTTTTTCTGTGAACACTGATTTTTCTTTTAAAGGTCAAATGAAATAATAAAAAAGTACATTTCAATGGGAGAATCAAAGCATTTAAGAAATAATTTGAAAAATAATATAATAAAATATTCTCCTAATAATTATCATAAAGCAATGTTAATTTTATGACTCATAAGAAAAGTAATGCCTACTTCTTAGAGTCTGTGTTGAATATTTATAATGTCTGTATACTTCAGGAGCCATTATCACAAGAAAATTCAGCATTTACATCTTCCTACAGTCTCTGTCATATACATTTGTCATATGCAAGAATGTTGGTAGAACTGGAGATCATTACTAAGTCATATAAGCTAAAATCAGAAAGACAAAATATTACCAGATGGTTTTCTTCCTATCTATCTATCTATCTATCTATCTATCTATCTATCTATCTATCTAGATATCTGTATATCTGCCCATCTGTCTGTCTGTCTATCTATCCATGGCATTAAGTAGAAAGACAGTTGGCAGAAAGAATGGAATTGAATTAAAAAAGAAAATGAACAACATTACTGAAGGTGGGAAAATGAATCATGTTTTCTCTCTTCAATCTAGATTTGAATATATACATATGCAAAATAGAATTATCTAAATATATGAAAATGTGATACATGTTATTTTGTGTGCTAATGAAGAAACTTAAAAAGTTCATGAAATCTGAAGACAAAAAATGCCTATGCCAAGATTTTATCCTTGGCCTTTATTTTCAAATTAAAAAAAATTATCAACCCACTGAGAATTTCATACATTTCTTCTCTTTGTAACCTTGGTGGTAAAGATACTTTAAATGTTCCATATATGAGATTTTCATGTGTAGTAGATATTTGAAAAAGAAGAGGGAATAATAACTCTAATGGCAGTGGATTAAACAGATTTCATTATGCCCCACTGATGTGCTAGGAAAACAACAATCAAATCGAACAAGAAATTAGCAGTCAATTGACAGCCAAGTTCAATAAATGCAAATTTGCACATGTAGTTTATAACTCACAGGGTCTATCAGTTGATCCCCTTATGCCTATTTGGGTATCAACTCCCCTAACCCCACAGAAAACCTGCTTTTGTGGAGAACTCCCTATTTTCAAGTGATGATTAAATACTGGGTCTGATTCTTAACTTTCCTGACTTAACTGAGACAATTAAATGTTCATTCGTAAATTGTCAGTTTTGTTAATTAATTCATTAATTCAATGTTAATCTTCAAAAAACCAAGCTAATTTTAAAGACTCATAAAGATACCCAGGTTAAAAAGACTAATGTAAATTGTGTGTCACGTGGCCAGGCGTCCGGTTGTAAGTCATCAAGGAAAATAATTTTTGATTGGAAACTACATCAAGTCCCATACCATGTTGCTTTATGTGCTATAAAGAAATTGATTTCTACACAATGCTTTTAGTAATCAAAGTAGTCTCTATTAAATCAGTTCCATTAAAACCTGCTGGGTATTTGCTACTGTGTCCATAAGGGACAACCTCAGTGGAATCCCAACAAGGTTCACTCAACCTAGGGCTCAAGATAGACATTTAGAATAAATTTAGATAGAGGAAGGTGTCCTAGATTCCGAGCTCTTCATACTGCAAACCAGGAAGGAATATTTAAAGGTCACTTCATATTATCGCCCAGTCCTTCTGGGAGATAAACTTTCCCCAAGCCTAGGCTTATCAGGACTTTAAAGCTTGAGATAAGAAAGTATTTCTTATTTTATATTTCCATGCCTATTCTTCTATCAGCATTCACTGTGCATTGTTGAACGATTTTTCTCTTGTTTTTATATGCCACTTATCACCAAAGACTGTGGTTCTATTTTAAAAGTAATTCTCCTACAGAAGCAATTGCTAGTGTTCAACATGTATCCTCCTGCTCTCCACAATCCCAAATCTCTATCCAAGGAGGATAGAGCCATAGAACTTCAACCAAGAAAGCTTCAATGCTAATGGTACACATCTCACCCATTTCAAAGCACACTAGAACGGCAATGCCTCCTTTATCTTAGCCTCCATAGCAATTCTGACCTTCATGACCACAAATTCCATATGGCATGACTAGAAAATGAAAGAAGCCTGGATCCTTGAGCAATCATTTGGAGGAGAGATGTTTTTAGAGAATTGCCCAAACTACATTAGAACATGATACAAAGTTAAGTCTAAAAGCAGTTAGCATTAATTAACCTTAACCAATAACAACAACAGTTTGGTCCCAAAGTTGGTAAGTGTAGATAAACTTAATATAAAAATATGCTTACCTGTCAAAGGTCAAGTTTCAGGGCAGCCAGGAGACTTTGGAAGCAGAAAATATAAAAATCTTTCATAAGCAAAAATATGTGATTGGCATATACAACAATGGATGGTTATTCAACAAAGAACTCTAGAGGGAAAAATTAGAAAACAGAAGATTAGCATGCTAGCTGCCAACATAAGTTAAAAAGCTACACCATTCTCAAGGTCCTTTCTTCTCTCCACTCACCACAAAATAATTCTACTCATATTTCATTGTTATTTAAAATTGTATTGTTTACTTGTTGCACATGAAGCTCAGTAGAATAATATCTCCATAAAATGGTACTTAAGCCTCATGTTTACTACTTGTCCATCAGAAGTTTTTAA
This sequence comes from Bramus lutescens, assembly GCA_001685075.1. NCBI lineage: Eukaryota > Metazoa > Chordata > Mammalia > Rodentia > Cricetidae > Bramus > Bramus lutescens. Next base: position 65,844 of record LOEQ01005599.1, read on the forward strand.
GTAGTTAGCACAGTGGGAAGAACATATATTGAATAATAAAGGAAAGAATTTATGAAGCTGTTCTCTTGTTTGGGATGGAGTCCCCTAAGCAGTACAAGGTGGTTTATCTATCCTTTCTATCTCCTTCTCATTTACTCTCTTCTAGATGACTTCATAAACTACCATTGGACAAATCAAGAATATCAGATGGTTGACAATATTTCATAGAGCTCTGTAAAAGACTCTGAGGTATTTCAGTGGGAGATGACTCCCTGGGGTGTAAAAAGCATGGACTCTAATCCTGAACACTGGAGAATAAGCTAAGTGACTAGAAAAAGGCATGTACTTCACCTTTCAAAGACATTTAAGCATTTATTTTGTGGCGAACCACATTGTTTAACATTAGGAAAAAAGGTTAACCAGAGCACTTTTAACACAAGCCTTTATTATAAAATGCCTGTCAGGTGCCCTTGAGAGATGATTCGGCAGTTAATGGCATCTGACACTGCTGCAAAGGACTTGGGTTCAGTTCACACAATTCTCGTGGTGGTTCACAACCATCTGTAACTCCAGTTCCAGGGAGCTTGAAGCTCCCTTCTGAAGAGAGCAGGTAACATCTTCTGATGACAACCCAGACATGGAAGAGAAAAACTTTGTCTTTTGCCTGTTTACCTCACTCTTGCAGGCAAGTTCATCTATTCCGTGACTGTTTCATTCCTTCACAGATATTAGATCCAGCTTCTTCAGGATTCTAATGTAAACTGAAGACCAACAGCCGTCCAGGCATTTTCCATGCCTTTAGTTTAAAACTGGGACTGCTGTGACATCCAGCATCAAGGACTGAGAAGCTACTAGATTCTCAGTCTCCAATGGGAGGCAGTCATTGTATACACACCATACTCCATTAACCTTTCTAATAAATCTCACCTTTTAAAACTATTTCTTTTATTTTTTGAAATTAGAATATATTGTAATATTTCCTCCCTTTGATTTCCTCCTTCTGACCCGCCCATAAATCCCTCATTGTTTTCTCTCTCAATTCCGTAATAAATCCCCTATTTATGTATATTTTCATTCTATGAGATCTTTCCTTTAAAGAACCTTAATAGGAGGGTATGGTACAACTCCAGGTCTTTTCCACTTCAATTAACCCAATGCAGAAATGCCCTTACAGACAGGCCTAGAAGTTTATATCTTAGTAGACTTTCAGTTCTGCTAAAATGGCAATCATTATCAACTATCACCAGATGCTGTCCTTTATTTATTTATTTATTTATTTATTTATTTATTTATTTATTGTTCTAGCTGCTTTCTATTTGGAGTAAATGTCCTCTATTATAAAAGACACACCTTATGCATTTTCATGCACTATCCATAGCACAGATGAAGAATGAATAGTGAGGTGAATGAATGAATGCCATTAAAACTGATTATTTAAATTATGTCCTCTCCAACTATTACCACAAGTTACTTCAAATGAAATTTCTAAAGTTTTAATATCTCACTATACCAAGCTTAAAACAAAAGCTAAATTGTTTAAATTTTGACTTTCGATATTTTTTCTGAAGACACTTTTCGCACCAGAAAGTAGAAGCTTTACTGGCCTTAATTCCTGTCTCTAAACTCATTCCATATCCAAACAAGCTATTTTATTCAATAAATATTTATAAAGCTCTCTCATGCACACATTCAAAGTTCTGTCAATGAGAAAAGGTTAGCAAAGCTCAATTAGACCAAGCAGAATACTCAAGAGAACAGAACTGTCTCTAGCATTTTAAAAATGCCAGCAGTGCGTTAGTGGTTCCTATATCCTTGGAGGAGGAATTTTGTAGCTCCAGGCTGCAATTGACAGATTTGTCAGGAGCACCTTCACATGCTAGTCTTTTTGAGAATAGACAACAAGCTACCACACCAGCTCTGTGCATGGCAATATGAGAAAAATGATTATCTTCAAGCAAGCATTTCCCAGCTATTTCATGCCATTGTGTGAGAACCATCAGTGTTGCCTTAGGACTGATAAGTCAGTGTTCTATTCCACATCAAAGGGATGACAATATCACATGAAAACCTGTGCAGAAAAAAAAATACCTCTCTACTATACTGCAGGACTCTTAGGAAGGGGAGCTATTCAACAAGTTATGGAGTCTTGATTTCTTATTCTGTAAAACTTCACAAGAATAAATGTGCTGAAACTGCCAGTGTGGTCACCAGAGTTTTATCATTTATAGACAGGATAGAAACAACCAACACTGAGACTTCATCTAGCTGTATTGGGTAGCTATAGCCTACCAAGAAACACCTAGGATAAACCAAGAACAGCATCCAGGGCTTCTTTTAAACTGGTTTACACAGATAGCAAACAATTCTATTAATAATTTGAAAACTATAACAAAAGATAAAGGGATTTTAAAAGTAAGAAGAGAATATAAGTATAACTGACTGGTGTTATCATAACTCCTGTTACCAGCAAAGGTTAGTCCATAAATACATTTTTAAATTAGTGTTAGATCAGTTCTGATGGCTAACTTTTCTATCAACTCATTATTTGACTTTAGGCAAGTTTCTTTGTAACTCATCCTTTTTATCAGCAGAAAAGGAAATATTAGTAGCCTTTCCCTGCCTCTTCAGATTTCTGTAGAGTTGAAGCAAGATGGTCAAAAATTAATATTCTTCACTCAAGTTTAAAAAGTCTTGTATTTAAAATCAACTGTCTCCTCTAGGATGAGAGAGGATATTTGTAATACTATGTTGAAAAAATATAAATATAATGGTATAGACATATCAATGAACTGGCTACTGATCAGAGAGAGACTATAACAGTAACTGCTTCTAAGGATAAAAGAGGCTAGTATGCTTTGTAGTAGACAGAGCAAAAGGAAACTGCTCAGTGCTTTAAGGGCTTTTCAGTCAGTGAGAGGGGAGAATATGAAAACACAGGAACAAACGTGGAACAATCAGGGATGATTACACAGGACAAGTAAAGTTTCAGAAGTGCTCATTAGAGCACTACGTTAGAAGAGAAATTTGAGTTAAAATATGCCAAGCAATTAGAGCTGTCCAGACGTGAGGGGATGCTGCTGCAAAGTAATGAAGTCCTGTCATCAGGAAGAGCTAGTCCCCAGCCGGCCCATCAATCACCAGTCAGGGCGCAGTGAAGAAGACGGTGCCAGACATATTCCAATCTCTCTTCCTACCAGACAATTTTCTATAAAATCTTTTTCATTTTATGCTTGCTTCTGCATGTGTATGAGTGTGTAGGTGTCTTCCCAAGCCGTAAGATGGTTCTGATCCCCTAGAACTAGATTTACAGGTTGTTAGGAGAACCCTAGCATGGGTTTTAGAACCAAACTCTGGTCCATTGTAAGAACAGCAAATTCTCTCATTGTTGAACCATCTCTACCCTCTGAGTTTTAATTATTTACATTGTTATCTTGTAGAAATGTGATTTTCCAACAGTAAACCTATTGAATAATATGTTAACATGCGATTATTGTGAGAATAATGACCGTACAAAGTAGAAAAAGAGGCAGAAAAATTAGTCATTTTGTACTTGATTCTTCATCAGACCATTTACTGTGAATGTTTATGGCTTAGATGTTGCTTCTACCAAGATCATGATAAACAATATACATGGCTCAATGAGAATATGTATCTCATCTATCATTCCCCTTAAATGAATCACTAAAAATGTTTTAAAACATAAACTTTAAAATATTCTGCGTTAAATCTTTTCGAAATAGTATTTTTAATATTCTTTGAGAATTTCATGCAATAAATTCTGATTATATCCATACTTCACAACTCCTTCCAGATCTGCCTTCTTTGTTCTCATTTATCTCACTACACACAAAATTTGATTTTTCTTCTTCCTTTTTAATCCATTGAGTACATTGCATTGCCTAACTTTTATCTGGAATGGGGCCTATTTCAGAGGGCTGTCCACCCACCAAGGTCATACCATTAAAAAAAACTGACCTTCCTTCTTCCGGCAGCTGTCAAATGCCAATAGTAACTCAGCCAGTGGTGAATTTCATGACTACCTCATTCCCACGCCCTGGAATTTTGTATGGCTTGAGCCTCACATATCTGGTGCATGCTGACACAGTCACTGTGAGTTCATAGATGCAACTGTCCTGTTTTGTCCAGAAAGTACTCTTTCTTTGAAGTCATCAATCCCCTCCAGCTTTTCCAATCTTTCTGTCACCTCTCCCATGACTATCCCCAAGCCCTGGAGTAGGGGTATGATGTGCTTACTGCCTTGGGGGCTGAATACGCCACAATTTCCTATTCTCTCCATGTTCACCAGTTGAGAGATCCCATGTTAATTGCATTCTACAACCCTCTGAAGAGGGTTGGGAGACGCATTGATCTGTGAATATAGCAATAAGTAAATAGGAGTCATTTTAATATTTTGTCAAATTAAGGCCAATGACCAATCTAGATAGACACAGGTCCTTGGATCTGTTATTAGTTACAGGTATAAGTTCCATCACGCAGAGTGGTTTGTAGATAAAGTCAGATCTAAGTGATTGGCTGCTTCCATAATATCTGTAACGCTATTTTTTTCCAGTGGGTATATCTTGCTGATCTAGTCATTATTGTAGCTCTAAGGATTCACACATGAGTGACATTGAGGATTACATCTCCTTCATCAGCATGCAAAGCTCCATCTAGCATTATGAAAGATAGCCAGGAGGGACAAAGCTTCCATGTTTGTACCTACTTGGTTGCTCCATGTTCTTTGACACAAGTGTGACATCAGCAACAGGATCTTACTATCAAGTAGCAGAGGGTAAGCAAAGAGCATTGACAACATTCTGGAGCATATTAGTATCTGTGGACACCACAAGTCAAGAACTCAGAAAAAGTTAACTTTTTCATAATACTATGCTAATGGGGTTTCCTCTGTTCGCATATGGTATCTATATTGGGTATTTTGACCCCATTAGAGGGAACTCAACTTAAACTCTATTTATGTATGCACATATATTTATGTTTCTACAGTTCTTTCAGAAATTTGTAAAACAGAAAGATTTAAAATTGATGTATTACATGTGTGAGAGACAACCTCAGTTAATAATGAAAACTGAGAGAAATTGCTATGCATCCCAGTGACACTTTGCTTTCCTAGTAAGAACAAGGTCTTTGTTTCCATCCTCTGCACCACAATGGAAGGAAGGATGGAAAGTATAAAAAAATGAAGGGTAAAAAACTGAGGCTCCCATACTAGTTATTGATGTCTACGCTTATTATATTTTAATAGATATTTTTCTAAGAACAATTGACTACATTACCATTTCCTAGCATAGATCTTCACCAACCAAAATTAATACAAGAATCTATATTAGGACAAAGCAAAGAGTAATAATTTTTGTGGATGCAAAGTCATTTGCAGATGAAATATCATCATTCCACTTCCTTTTCACAGTCTAAGCAAATGTCATTGTATCTTGTGAAGGATTCGTTTTTGCTTAGAGGAGACATGACAAGCAATTTAGGCTTCAATTTGGTCATCTGCAAAGATGACACTGGACCAGGAATAGTTATCATATTTACATCGGTTATGTCCATCAAAACATTACACAATTGTGTCAGTAAATAGGCCAGATCAGGAAACAAGAAAATATAATGAGTATCATTATTGAAGTGGATTCAAACTCTGGGTCCAAATTACAATTATTATTTTCATCTAAGACATCCGATTATATAGGAATTCTTCAATGCCAATTTAATTCTTCTAGAAATTTGTTATTTATTCTTAAAATAGAATTACAGCTCTACCTTATACACAATGATGAATGATAAAAGCATGAAGACCAATATATTGCTATGAATGAGTGTGCTTGATTTCCTTTTTGGCAATGGCAAACTCAAGCCATCACACTAAATGTGTTCATTCAACAAAAATGTATTTTGTATTTATAATGTTCTGGGCCAAGCAAAAGAATCTTAGAAAAATTGAAAAGATTTTCAAGGAAGTGAATGAGATATTCATATCTTAATGGAAATAAAATTACTCACTTTTTAAAAAGACATACTTAGAAGTTCTTGTCTGGGTTGCAATAATACTAGACAGATGTTTCACATTCCCCTTTACTTACAATGAATTAAAATTATTCAATCATTCTCTGTCCCAAGGATGTTTATCTAGAGCTAGTAGTGCAATTATCGGTTTGTTGTTTTAATAGATAGGAACCAACTTTAAACAATTAAGAAAGATTTCACCATCTGTTCATCTGTTGATGGACCTCTTGACTTACTCTTCTTTTTGTTGTGTGTAGAGCAAGCACGGGCATGGCTATGTAAGCACATCTGTAGCCGGCTACAGAGTCCTTTGGGTATTTGCCTAGAATTGGCACTTATGAGACCTTTGATATTATTATTATTTTAAATAATGTATTGAGAAAACTCTGGAAATATTTACAAAGTGACTGGTATAGGAGGGTCTTCTGTCTATATGTTGCTTTCATTGTTTAAATAAAGAAGCTGCTTTGGCCTTTTGATAGGCCAGCCCTTAGGTGGGTAGAGTAGACAGAACAGAATTCTGGGAGGAAGAAGGCAGTGGGGCAGATGCCATGGCTCTCCTTTCCGAGAAGGACGCTGGTTAGACTCATGCCGGTAAAACCACAATCAAGTGGCAATACAGATTATAAGAAATGGGTTAGATCAATATGTGAGAGTTAGCCAATAAGGGGCTTGAGCTAATGGGCCAGACAGCAATTTAATTAATACAGATCTTCATGTGATTATTCGGCATAAGCCAGCCAGGCAGCAGGGACACAGCCCACTGCTTCTCCTCAATAAAACACTTTACAGTCCCCTTCCAACACTAAATTAAAGATTCTATCCACCAGTTTCTTGCTTATAGCAAAAGCTCAGGAAACATCAATTTATTCTTAGCATCTATCCCACATTCTCGATTTTAATTCAGATGACTTATACATAGAAGGTACTTATTAGTTCTTAAATAATGGTGTCTAAGAATTCACTGTAGGAAAGTAACAACACGTCCAATGTTAAAATTTCACAATATAAAAATAAATTATAATAGCTCTTTAGCAAATTCAAGTAATAGAACTTTAAAAACTCTTTTATTCAAGCTTTATTTGGAAAACTCACAGGACTAAATATAAATTTAACCATATGATAAAATAATAGCTAATATTTATTATGTTTAATATTCATTACAAATATACTGATTACTTATCTCAGCCCAGTTTTCTTTTTTCCTCACATTGAAGTTGTTTTGTGTCTTCTTTTTATTAAAATAATTAATTCATTTTTTAAAACAACCTTTTCTAATTTCACATACCTATCCCACTTCCACTCCCTCCCCACTTCAGGCAGTAGGGATAAATCCTAGTATCACGACCAGTGACAGCAAAGACTGCCCTAACCACACATCTGTCACCCACATTCAGAGAGCCTAGTTTGGTCCTATGCAGGTGCCTCCACTGTCAGTCCAGAGTTCTGAGATCCCACTGGCTCAGATCAGCTGTTTTTATGGGTATACCCACCATGGTCTTGACCCTTTTGCTCATATTATCAGTCTCTCCTCTCTTGGGCTGGTCTCCAGAAGGGTGGCCCAGTGGTTATCCTGTGGATCTCTGCATCTGCTTCCACCAGTTTCTGAATGAATGTTCTTAATAAATGTTTTAAGGTAGTCATCAATCTGATTACAGGGGAAGACCAGTTCAGGCACCTTCTCCACTATTGTTTAGGGGTTGGCTGGGATCATCCTTATGGATTCCTGAGCATTTCCCTGGTGCCAGGTTTCATGCTAGCCCCATAATGGCTCCTACAATCAAGATAGTCCTTTCCTAGCTCTTCATCTCTGTCCTTCCCCATCTTGACCATCCCATTCCCTCATGTTCTCCTCCTCCCTCTCCTTCTCCTCTCTCTTTCCCCTTCTACTCTACTTTCTCCAACCCCCCACCCCGCCACGCTCCAAATTTTCTCAGGAGATCTTGTCTATTTCCCCTTCCCTAGGGGATCCTTATATGTCTCTCTTAGAGTTCTCTTGTTCCCAGCTTCTCTGGGATCATGAACTATAGACTGGTTATCCATTGCTTTACATCTAATATCCACTTATGTGAGAATGTACCATGCTTGTCTTTCTGAGTCTGGGTTACCTCACTCAGGATATTTTGTATGTGTGTGCAATCTATTTGCATGCAAATTTCAAGAGGTCATTGTTTTTTGTGGTTTTGTGTTTTTTATTTGTTTGTATGTTTTTTGGTTTTGTGGGTTTTTCCCAACTGAGTAGCATTCCATTGTGTAAATGTACCATAATTTTTCATTGATTCTTTAGTTGACAGTCATCTAGGTTGTTTTCAGGTTCTGGCTATTATGAATAATGCTACTATGAACGTAGTTGTAAAAATGTCCTTGTTTCCATCTGTTGATTAAAAAAATGAATCTTCTTGCAAAGGAAAATTAGTTGTTTTTTTTTTTTCCAGTGGAGTCTCATTGGGTATGTTAGCCACCATTAATGATAGCTTCCACGCCAAGCAGTAGATGGACAACAAAAAATGATCTCAATGGTTGTTTATGTAAGCTTTTTGCCTCATAAAGTTTTGGACAGTATTTTAAATTGTCTTACTGGTCTTTTGCTTGTATAATGTGGTTTCCAATTATGTATTTTCATGATTTTCTGTGTGGGGGTATGTAGGGGTGTTTCTTGTGATTTTTCTTTTTTATTCATTTTGCTCTTGTTTTGTTTGTCTGATTATTTGAGAGACAAACAGACAGAGAGTGACAGAGAGAGAGACAGAAAGAGATACATGGTCAAGAAGATTGGCAAGAATTGTGGAGAAATGTTATCAGAATATATTAAGTATATTAAATGCATTACAACAACAAAATAAGAGAAGACATTCCTCAACACAAAAATCGGAACTTACATAAGCACACTTCTGCTACAGGCAACTCCATCAACAACACAAAAGGAGTGACAATGGGTATTTATGACAAACAAGGAACTAAACAGAGCCTTTGATGTAATAGCTCCTTAGTTTCTAGAAGCAGCTCCATTTGTAGCAACTGTTATCACCAGCAGTCCACATGAGAGCTTCTATTGCTTCTTATAAAAGAATTTAATTACTTCTTAGAAAAAAAAATTTGTTATCTTTTTTACTTTTTCATTTTTTTTTATTCAATGCATTTTTATCATAGTCTTCCTTCTTCTCATCCCCCATCTCTTCCCAGATCTTCCTCACCTCCCTAAGGACATAACTTCAGGATTCAGGATCTCCTCTCTCTCTCTCTCTCTCTCTCTCTCTCTCT
>LOEQ01005599.1:102019-121393 GCA_001685075.1 Bramus lutescens
ACTGGAGAGGGAGGGGGAGGGGGATGGAAATGGGAGGAGGGGAGGAGGTGGAAAATTTTAATAAAAATAAAAATAATAATAAAGAATAATGCTATTATGAACATACTTAAGCAAGAATGCTATTATGAAGATAGTTAAGCAAGAGTCCTTGTGTTATGATTGAGCATCCTTTGAGCATATGCTCAAGAATGGTATACCAATAGTGGAGACGATACCTAAACTGGTATCTCCTATAAACAGATTGGTGACTACCCTAATTGTCATCAGAAAATGCTGAAGAGATTCAACAAGATTTCACAACAAATAAATCTTTAATAATAGGTAAGGTAGTCATTCTTATATTGAATAATATACACATGCATCAAGAGACAATATGCTCTTTCATAAGTGGGTGACATGTTTACGTGTTGGCTAGCATAAAGTTCAAATTAATAATATGCAATATATATCTGAATGAAATTATTCTCTAAATGCTAGCAAGTTCTTAGATCATACATAAGTGACAGTTTAAATATGCAAAAATATTTAGACATAAGTCCTTTTCTTCAGTCCATTCCCTACTTTTGCAATCATTTATTTTCTCACTTATACGTAGTATTGAACCTTGAATTACAAATCATCCATTCTGTATTGGCCACGTGCTCTTTCCTTTACTGAGTCAACTTATTTGCTTCTGGTACACAGCCATTCTATGTCCCATAACCAAGTGAACCACTATGAAAAACCTCACAAGCACTAACAGCTAACTTCAAGCCTTATAGCCCTGGCTATTGGGAAACCATATCAACAAGAAAACTCACATTCTTATTTTTCTTCATTGATATTGCTGGAAGGAGCCCAGAACACTTGCTTACTCTGAGACCAGGGAGGACCTCTAATTAACCCCACATCATACCACCATAGCCAGTTTCCTTTGCTAACTTGTTTCCTCTAAGGTTGTATGCATTTTGAGAACTGGGCTTGGTCAAAATGGAAAGACTGCCACCTACTGAGTTATAGGCAAGTCATTTGGAATACTGATTCACATTACTCCTTTGTTTGAACTAGATGGATTTTTTTGTTGTTTTTTGTTTATTTTCTTGCTTGTTCTCTTGCTTGCTTGCATGTTTTCATTGTAGGAATTGCCAGTTCTGAGCCATAACAAAGAGAAGAGAAGATGCTGATTAGACCCGAAGTGATGTCTGGCAGTAGCGAAAGAAGAATTTTCTCAAAGTCATTGTTGCATGATCAAATAAAGGAATAATTAGATGATTCTCAACAGAACAGAAGTTAATGTAGGCAGTACATATTAATCATCTTCCTTTACAATAGAAAAGAAAATACAGTAACCAACTTGAACAAAGTAGAGGGTTGTGGGATTCATAGACTTGGAGGTTCCAGTTCTTGATTTAGTGATTGTTTTCTTGGATTTTGTGACACAGCAGCTCAAGACAAGGAGCAAGTGAAGGATAAAATCATTCTCCTCATGGAATAGAAGTGAAAAGGAAGAGCATGGGGTCTCACCAAACCCTTCAAGAGCATGTCCCACAAACAAGACTCCTCACTACACCCCACCTCTTGATGGTTCCGCCAACAGCCAACAAACCCAAAAGCTGGAAGTAAGACTTTAATACTTGAACTATGCGAGACATTTAAAGTCAAATTTACAGCAAAGAAGTTCTTTGGGATACTCCTTAGTATAAATAATAAAATTGTGTGGCCCTCTTCAGATGGTTCAGCTTTGGCTATTAACATCCTGTTCCTTCCTGAAAGAGATATACAGACAAAGAACAACAAATTCTATTAGAGCAAAGAAAGGCTGATTACAAGGATTATTGATGTCTTTCCGTGTTTGCCTCTTTAGGGAACACCAAGCTGCCTCTCATTACTTACAAGGTCACAAATCTCACCCCATAAATAAAAGGAAAGAGCCTCTTCACACTTCCAAAGAGAGGCAGGAAGTAACCGTTATATTTCTGACTGTGAAGGGCTTACATTGTGTGGATCACAAGACTAAAAGAATTTTCATCAAACATGATTTCCTAAGACTTAGAGAAAAGTTGGTGTTGTGAAATGAAATAGTTACTCATTGGAGAAACAAGTGAATCCCCCTTCAATATGCTGTTTGTGACGGTTGCTGTTCATTAGCTAAAACACAAAAAGCAAATAGGCAAATGTGCATAATTTAGAGAAAGGTTAACTGAACAATGCCAAAAACCCTCAAAGTACAAGTAAAAACTTGATTAATGGCTTAGCACCCAATGAAGCTCATTTAAATTCATTCATGGGGGAAGTGTAATTATCAAACTTAGTTAATAAAAGTCTCACTGTTTCCTAAATGGAATTAACTTTTATTAACTTCATTATTTAAACTTGTGATATTTAACATTTAAACATGTTTACTATTTAAAAAACTCAACAGTTTAATTCATTACTGCCTTGAAGTTATGTTTGTCAATTCATTCTATACAATTAATGTATGCTAATGATATATAATAAACTTATAGTTAAAACAGTAACAGTGTTATAGTACCTAAGTTTCTTAGACAATGTCTTAATTTTGCCTAAATATTTTAAAAATCATTTAACTATAAATTTTCATGAAGTACATGAAATTTGTACTAAAAAATTGAAAGTTTTCAGTTTACTATGGGGGAGCTCAGGGATAGTGTTTAATCACAAAAATCTTTTTGTATTATTTTATTTTATTACTTTAAAAAATACCAATCCAAATTCCTAATCCCTCCCCTCCTCCCACTCCCCTCCCTCTCCACACATCCTCCCACCCCACCCCTCTCCAATCCTAAGAGAGGGCAAGGCACCCTGCCTTGTGGCAAGTCCAAGGCCCTCCCCACTACATCTAGGTTGAGCAAGGTAAACATCCAAAGAGAATAGAATCCCAAAAAGCCAGTATACACAGTAGAGACAAAATCTTTAAGGATACTTTTATTTTTGTAGAAAGTGATACCTATATGTGTATAGAGGCCTTGTTTTTGCTAGAACTAAAAATAAAGCAGAACAAATTATTGAGACATGACAGTCTTTTATAAGATGAGCCTAAACAATAAGAATAAAGAATTATAACTACAAAGCTGATTTTCTAAAGATTTAGCAACTAGGCAGTTAGACAAAGCAAATTTGTCAGAATGATGGTTTAAAAGGCTGGTGATGGCATGTACCTTTAATACCAGCACTCAGTACACAGAGACAGGCAGATCTCTGTGAGTTCAAGGCCAGCCTGGACTACAGAGTGAGTTCTAGGAGAGGCTCTAAAGTTACAGAGAAACCTTGTCTTGCAAAATCAAAATAATTAAAAATTCAAAATAGCATATAATAATTTCTGAATACAGATATCATGTTTATGTGGATTCACTGTTCTATATATCTAAACATTTAGCAGTAATTAGTAGGAATGGGTAATAGCATGCAGTTAAAATATCTAAGTTTGTATTTGCAATATTTCAATAGTTCACAGTGTCCATAATTCTATTCATGAGTATTACTGATGAGAATATTAGTGGAACCCTCTATCTTTATCATCATACTCAAATGTCTCTGTGTGCAAACTTCATATTGTTATGACTGTGGGAGAGTCCAAAGAAGCTAAAAGGCTTCTCCATCATTACATACATGAAAAATTAAATCAAGTAAAAACTACTTATAACTTGATGCATCGGTTACTATAAGATTGGGGCAAAGCTAAGTCCAACCAAGGGAAGAAAGAATTGAGAAAGATTTATTTTTCATGACAAGTAAAGAAAGTACCAGAGTTATTATAAAACTATGCTTTCCCCAAGCACAGAAAGCTAAAGATACTATTAGGGTGCTCATGCAAAACCATAGCACTCACCTCAATGAAAATAAGAGGTGGCTTACTCTTGAGAGAATGATAATGGCCCAGGAACATAGGTTCATGCTGTGTCAAAAGATATGCCCCACTGTAGAAGTGTTTATACAACAATGAGTCATTAAACAGTCATAAATTGAAGGCATTTACCAAAACTATTGATGAGTATTGGTTACAGCACAATAATAAAAAGTCTATTGAATGTTTTTCAATTTTATTGATTTCTACATTTTTTTTCTGTTCCTCTCCTTGCCTCTCCCCTCCCCTTCAGCCCTCCCTGAAAGTCCCCATGCTCCCAATTTACTCAGGATATCTATTGAAGGTTTTACATGCTACGTGATGACATCTGTAGCAATTGGGCTATTGGAACACAGTTGTTTTCTAAGAATGTATTTTAATGATTTTGATGAGCACAGTGATATTTGGCCAGACACAGGGGTGGTCAGTGAATGACTATCAAAGTAACTAAATGTAGTCCAAGGGAATTTGACTCTGGTCTGCAATGTTTAAACTGTTCGTGATCATGAAGTTCGGTCATTTGCCCTTGTAGAATCCTTCGAAATTATGACTTTTCTTTTATCTGAAGACTTCAGTTTAATAAAGGAAACTATACATAATTGCAGAGGAAAGCATATGAGGGCATGGGCACTTTCTTTAAATGCTCAGATTAAGTTGTGCATCTCTAAACATTTTCTGCTTTAGGTCACATAACAGGTGCTCAAAAGGAAAGATGGCAGCACATTTCAAAGCATATTCAGCCTTGGATCAATAAACACATGCTCAAAAAAATGGCATGCACATTCTAGACAGGTTCAGTTCAGTTATGAAAAATCAGATTTACTCTTGGGCTCCTGACAGGAATCATACTAATTTAGTGACCTTGGCTTGTTCCTTATAAGATTCTGCAAGTAATTTGAAATGAAACAAAAAGTATAGCTACAAAGTTGCATTAGTAATCTTTTCAGATAAAACTGCACTGTCCCCATAATTGGTCAAGTGTTCCCAAAGGGGTCTGCCTCAGAGGAAAGGAGATTTAACAATAGAGAACAAACTGTTGAACAAAATATTAGGTAGCTATTCCTCTGCAAAAAAAAATTCTTGATTTGTTGAGCTCATTATAATTAACAGAACCTGAGGACTAACCCTTGGAAAATTAAGTACAAAAACATCTCAGCACAATGTAAACTAGGTTAGGCCTCCTGGGCATTTAAAAAAAGTCATCCTGTGACAATCTCTGCATCCTAAAAAGGAAAAGCTCTGAAGACTTGCTTCCTAGGTGCCCTACCAAGTCAGTGTTCTATTGCTGTAACGAGATGCCATGATCACAGCCACTCTTAACAGGAAAGCATTTAACTGGGACTGGCTTACAGTTTCAGAGATCTAGTTAATTGTCAGCATGGCAGAAAGCATGGCAACATGCAGGCAGACATGGTGCTGAAGAGGTTGAGCTTCATACATACAGATCCACATGTAGCAGGAAGAAAGATACACCGGGACTAGGTTGTGATTTTAAAGTCCCAAGCCCACCTGTAGTGACGCAGCTCCTCCACCAACAAGGCTACACCTACTTCATCAAGATCATCTCTCCCATTTCCTCTCAAGGAGTGCCACTCCCTGATGACTAAGCAGTCAAATATATGGACCTATAGGAGCCATTCTTATTCAAACCACTAGACTAGGGAAACTGGAGAAAATTATTTTGGGAGCAAATGTTCCTCTATATAAATGAGTACTCATGGCATGTCAAGGTTAGCAATGCATCATACCCATGGGAATAGCAAAGTCTTCCCCCTGATCAGGGTGTAGATGTTGACAGTGTGTGCAGAAAGTGCCAGTCACACCTTCCATCTCCCTATGACTGCAGCCTGAGACTATTCCCCTACAGAGATATCCTACCACCATTAACTAACCAATTTTCTCAGTCAAGTTGTATACAATAAACATTCTGAGTTTCAGGGCTGCCGCTGTTTCTCCACCAGAGCTCACTATCCTCTCAGTCCCAGATTTTCTGCACATGCTTGTCCTCTTTCATTCCTCGTTACTCCAGTCAGGTCAATCCTGAAGCCATGAATGAGAGGGCAAATTGTACTTACAAACAAAGAAAGACATTACCAAAACAAACAACAGCAAAAGACACAATTATCTGGCAAAGACCTTAAGCATGTATAAGAAATTGAAGAAGCTAATATCCACTAGAACAATGAGCTTCTGTGGCATTCGTAATGAACTACTTTCTCCGTTACATGCTGGAAACCCCATTTAAGTTAGATGTAGCCAAGAAACACAGAGTTCTCTCTCTGCCAGTAAACCAATCACGAGTTATGAAACCTCTTTTAAAATGCTTTCAAGAGGCAAAGGATGGAGACATTTCTTATTCCTCTTCCTCTTCATAGCTTCTATGTTGTAGACAATGGAAGAATTTGCTGATGAGAAGTCAAGGCCCTAGGTTCACACCAATAACCATCTGTAGGACAAAAAATACTGAGACTAAGGAGTCCCTAATTGTCCTTTTCAGGCTCATTAGTGGGGCAGAGGAATATGCCTGGACAACAAGCCATGAAGATATTGTACAATTTAGGGCGTCACACAGAGAACTATTGCTTAGAGCTATTGCTCTAAGCTCAAAAGCTCTGGCTCAGAGATGTATTCCCCCCACTGAGGAAAAGATAGCTGTAAGAAAACAAAGTTATCTCCAAAGGAACACTTAAGAAAAATTCTTTGTTTTTAAAAATAAAGTGAAATTTGCTAGAAAATAATTAAAGGGAAATGCTGGCTTTATTCGAATATAAACCAAACCAATGCAAGGGTAACTTACCATAAAAAAAAGACAGTTTAAACTTCAAAACTTGTCACTATGAAAGAGGCCTGGTTTAAAGGTTTCTAGCTAGGATGAAGTTATGTTCCAAGTTATTATTGAAACTAATAGCATAGCTGTCTGTGCCTTTGGTGACGCTTAGCTGATGAGTGTGTTGGGGAAAGAAAGCAATCAGACACCAGCTAAGATGATCACCACTTCACACTCGGGTGCCTCTGCTAACATCCTAGCTCTAGTACCTCAGAAGGTCAATGTATGTGGAACAAGCATGTTCAAAAAGGTAATTCAGTTCAAAGGGAGTCATTACAGTGGCTCTAATCCAAAATAAATGGAGGATATTTCTTACAAGGACATGATTTTGCATGTGGATACAAACGGGCATGGAGTGAAGGCACAGGGAACGGCAACCATCTGTAAGTTAAAGGCTCGGGATTCAGAAGAAATCTTGCTGAAATCCTTTTCTTGACCTTTCTGTTTTCTAGAATGGTGTCAAAATAAGTTTTGATTGACTGCAACACCACATCAACAGCACCTTGTAATGGCTGCTCTTAGCTAGAGACAAGATTCTAGCTCTTTGTTTATATATAAAAATTAACGAACTGATTCTAAAACCCATTAGGAAGCAAAGTAATCCAGGAACTACCAAAACATTCTTGGAAATGAAAAACACCACTGAAGGAGTCATATTTCTTATTTGCAAAACTTAATAAAAACCTACAGTAAACAAGACAGCATAGGGTATGCATATTTATCAAAGGAATAAAGTTAAACAACAATAAATAAGCCTTCCTAAATACTACAATTTCCCTTCTACAAAGGGGCTAAGGCAGACAGGAAAGAATAGCCTTACAATCTTTCCATCCTCTCTTTCTATGCTGTTCCCTGAACATTGAAGTGGGTGTTTCAGATGTGACCTGTAGGTTTGAGCACTCGGCAGTTGCTTTTTCTCAGCACTTTAAAAAAATAAAAATAAAAAGAGTACTGCTGAATGTGTCTTGTTTGGTATAGCATGTGTATCCCAGTCTGAAGACACGGGAGTCGTGTGCAATTGCACAAGATTTGCATAAAAGAAAAATGAGAGTAGGAAAGCAAGAAGATGGGAAGTTGGAATAAGGGTGACAGCGAGGATAGGAGACGAGTAAGAAAGGTAGTGGTGAGTGTGATCACACTACAATCCATGGATGGAAGAGGAGTCAATCGTAGGACAAGCTCCAAGAACCAGAAAACCCGTGTTCTTCAAAGCTGAGCTTTAAGACAGTTGATTTTCACTATGTGAAAGAAGCTGAGACGATAATATCAGAATACGTCTTTGTGTTAGGGTCCTGTAAAAGTACTGACTTTTGGAGCATATGTCAGATAAAGCTGACCTAATGACGAACAGGAATCTCATACGTAATCTTGACTTTTCTATTTTCCTTTTTAATTTTTACTTTCCAAAACAAAAAAAACCTGCTACATTGTTGCAATGGAAATGAGTGGAGTGTGAATCATGGAACATTTAGTAATAAGAGTGCTGTGTAATCGGAAAATAGAGTTTTATTAATGTTTCTGAAATGTGCTGGTAAATTATACGATGCTAAGAATTTCTGTAGAAAAAGGTTGATTACTAAAGTTTAACCTAAAGTATGGCATATAAATGTTGTAAAAATATAATGTTGCAATGAATCAATGTTCACACAAGGAAAATATTTGTATTGATTTATTACTTTATATCAGTGACTATATCATAAATCATAAGCTCTCTGAACAAATACATTAGCAACCCTCTTAGGTGCACAGAGATTTACTTATATAATCTCAAAATTTTATAAAGCACTTTCTCTGGTGTCTAAATTAAACATACTTCTCTTTTTTAATATTCCAATATGCAATAAAAAGTATGCCACCAGGTAAATAATTGAATTGGGCACCTGTAGATAGAGAGACCTTTTAGATACATCTGAAAAAGTCACTACTTTTGCTTCTGTTGGCTTCAGCTACCAGAAGAAACAAGTGAAGAGTTGTGAACTGAAAAAAGCAACTGTAGGAATACACATATTAAACAGTTTAAAGGTACTGCATGCATTGCTTATCGGCTATTATCTGGTAGAAATAAAACCTACAGGATATTGACAGATTTCCTAGCTAGAAAGCAAACACCAAGAAGAAATGTATTCAACTTCATAATAATTTTCATTATATTTTCACTATTTTGGCTTAAATATAAATATTCTCTCCCCAAATCATTGATTTTAAATTGGCTTTATTATAAATATGTGTAATAGCTACAGAAAATCAATGGAATGATTTAAAATGATGATTGGTAAGAAAGTAGCCGATGTTTATAAAATTCTTTTTGATTTTAAATTGAATAATTTCCCTTGGAGTATAATGAGAGTATAAAGAGAGCACATGCTGGTATTGTGAAGAACCTTAATTGGATTACCTGCACCCACATGCAGGGGATCCAACACCCTGTTCCGGCCTCCCACAGGCATCTGCATACATAACACACACACACACACACACACACATCAAAATATCTTAAAAATAATAATTTTCCTTATTGTTGTTGCATTTTGAAGATAGATATTATAGTTTAATTGTGATCATTGGAAATAGTACAGTTTTCACTCTTGTCCGAAAGATAACTTGAGTATTCATTGATAGTGCTTTGCAAAAGTACTATGACTTAATCAGTTAGGTATAATTATCCATAGCTTACAAGTAGGCTGAATGTTAAAAACCACTTTCCAAATTGTGCTGCATGGACAATTTTAAAAGCTCTAAAATGAAATATCTTCAATCTAAATTCTTAATTGAATTGTTTTAAGAAAACCTTTTCTATAAGAACTATACACGCATTTTCTCTGGCAGTAAGAAAAAGAGGATTTTAATGCCATCGTTGTGACTCCAACAATTACATTTTTTTTAACTTAATAAGTCTCATTTATTCATGCAGGAATGTTATACCAAAAAAATCAATAAAGAATACAAAACACGTTTGCCTGTATTGGAAGGTCAAGAAAAGCAGTTCTCTTCAGGTGATGCAGAGAAGCATCAGGAGATGAAGGTAATGTTCAAAAGATTGTGTGTGGTGTTTGAAGTTATCTACCATGATAGAATAATCAATAACTAACTGAGACCTTCTTTTGATCATTCCTGCCTCATTGCTCACAAATATTATCAAATATTCTCTTGGTTTCTCGGCAGGCTCTCTTTGAATTTGGCAGATGCAACATTCTTACATATATATATATATTAAATATATATAACTTATAAAAATATGGTATTTATTTGTAGCTATAAAAGAAAAAGCTAGACCTGTAGAGTATTCATCAATCACCGCTGACCTTGGGTAGTGATTGATTTTTATCATATATACTTGTGTCCCCTTGAGAAATATTTTATCAAATGGCCAGAATTTAACCATTAATGGTGCTGGACATAAGACAGTATTCAAATGAGTTAATTTAGCATTCATATGAGCTATGTATTGGAAAATAAAGAATAATCTCTCACACAGTATTTTCTATTAATTTAGAATGAATTAAAATTACTTTTTTTGTTCTGAATGTTCTTTATTTTGGCAAGGCAAACACAATTTGTTTCTCTCCTCTCTTGGTGGATTAGCACCTTGGTGTACTAAACCTTTTTATCTCTTTTCTTATTCACCTCACTTTTCTCTATTTCCTGTGTCCCTTAATGGATAACCAAAGTGCCAAGTCCTTTGCTAAGGTTTTAAATATGTGTGTGTATACATACATACATACATATATATGCATACATATATAAATACACATATATATATGCTTTTTATTTGTTTGTTTGTTTTACATCGCAGACACAGTTTCCCCTGTTTCCCCTTTTCCCAGTCCCTCCACCCACCCATTTGTGCCCACCCCACAATCCACTCTTCCTCCATTTCTGTGTAGAAAAGGACAGGTCTTCCATGAGTATCAACAAAATATGGTATATCAATTTACAGTAAGACTAAGCATCTCCTCTTCTATTAAGGCGGGGAAACACAACCTAGTATGAGGAACAGGGTCCTACATGCCAAAAATATAGTTAGAGACAGCCTCTGCTCCTAGTGTTAGGAGTCCCACAAGAGGACCAAGCTACATTATTGAAACATATATACCTAGTGCCTCGCTCAGTCCCATGCAGACTCCCTGGTTGTTGGTTCAGTCTGTGAGCACCTGAGTCAGATTAGCTGGTTATACGGTTTTCCTGTGATCTTACTGCAACATGATGTGCTATATTTTGTTGATACTCATGGGATACCTGTCCTATTCTGAACTTAAATGGAAAAGAAATTGACTGGGGAGGAGCAGGGGACAAGAGGGGAGGGAATGGGAGGAAATGAAGGAGGAGAAACTGTAGTCAGGATGTAAAATAAATTTTATGTAAGATTTAAGATTTCTCCTTAAGATCTGGACTAGAACAAAAATGTCTGTCCTTACCACTGTTATTTGGCATAGTTTTAGGTGTCCTAGCCAGAGCAATCAGGCAACAGAAAAACAAAAAGTTCCTAAATTGAGGGGGGGGGATTAGAACTCAAATTGTAACTGTTTTCAGAAATTGAAAACCACACAGAATTTGCTGGAAAGGTACTAAAACTCATAAATCCACACGAGTTTCACTGTAAAATAAGCACCCAAAAACAACATTCTCTCTACTTACCAATACTCATTTACATGAAATAGAAATCAAAAAGTCAATTTCAGCTAACACCTAGGTATACTCTTATTAAAAGAGGTTAGAATTGTCTATTGTATAAACTGTAAAGCACTGATAGAAAAATCTGGACACAAAAAAATTGAAAGTTATCTCATGCTTACCGAGACTCATAGATTGTAATAGTATAATTAAAAGGTTCATACTGCCTAACGAATCCACAGTTTCAAAATAATGCTTATCAATGCTGCTTCCATTTCAATCAAATGGGAAATTTTAATAGAATAACAAAATCCCAAAGTAAAGACATTCAGAGATGGAAACAAGCAGATTTTGCCATGTGCGTCACAAAGTTCATAAAGATAAACATTATTAAGAGGTAGTGGCTCAGCTAAGGATTAAGATTTAGTACCTTGGGGTCATTTTTCTACACTGAATATATCTGCCGTGCCTTCTGGGGAAGCATAAAAAATATCTGTAAACCTCAGATAGGCCTGATGACAGACCATAGAAATGATTCTACTAAATTGGGAGGATTTATTGGGGTTATTTTCAGGAATGTGAGTAACTAAAAGGCAGTTGTATCAACAAAGGTCTATTCCAACTTGGGAAATTAATCCTGTCAAATATCTCAGAAATATTAGTTACATTAAAATATTGAAAGACCACCAAGTATTATACTATTTTGAATAACGTAACAATATTTAAAGTAATGAAAATATTTAATCAAGAATTTCTAGGAAAATGAAGAGCTGTTGTAAGATATTTGCATCAGATTTCAGTGATCTTTAAAAAATAAAACATTGTTATTGTATAAATTGTTGCTCTCTCCTAGAAATAAAATATCAGAAGTTACTTTATTGAAACCCATGAGTTAAGTTAAATCATAAATAGGAAAAGGTATCCGAACACAGAAAAGGTTTGAATGATTATTGGCTATTTTTAGAGATGACATTTCCGAGGTGTAACTGACCCTGTAGCAATTTTCTATTTTACAATCTGAACATCTTTGTGTTTGTTTCCACTGTGTAAACTATTTTTACATATCTCTAGTGACAGGGGCTGACTTCAAACAACCTGATACAAATTATTTTACCACTTCCATCACACATCAGTCATTCAAAACTTTTTTAAATTGGTTTTAGCATCTTATTGGTTCCTTCACTTACCAATGAATTAAATACAATATTTGTTGTCTGTTTCACATTTTCAAGGAATTCATGCTTAATTTAGGTTAACTGCTTCTAAAATTGAGTTTTATTGGAAAGTAGTTGTACAGTCAGACAAACACCACTTTAAAATAGCTGTGTAGAAATGTACCCCCATAATTTTCCCAATATACCTCATTATAAAAATATCACAGTATCATTAAAATAAAAATACATAATCCCCACTTACATGAATTCACTATTTGAGTATATAAGGCTAATGACAAAATTATAATAAGAGAAAACCAATCTACAAGGAAATATGTTGTGCAAGTAATAGAATCTCATAAAGAATAGGTATGAGTGATGCTGGTGAACAGAATATCCTGAGCGGAGCTATTTTTAAAATAAAACTTGCATTTTGTCTAACAAGTTCCCTTGGGAACTAAGTGAAAAACACATTGAAATGCAGGAAAATTTCAGCTGAAAAATCTAGTATGATATTTCACAGACTAACTTCACATTTTGGGTAATATTTATAATGTATAAATAATAATTTACCTTTTCAAATAATAAAATGGAAACAATGATTCATTATTTTATTTGACTATAAAATAATGGCAATATTATCAGTGCTATCTGAGAATGCAATAAAACTGAGAAAATGTGAAACATGAAGGATGATCCTTTAAAGAACAGCTATGGGCATGCTGATGTTAATTCGCCATTGGCATAGAAGTAACTTGGATTATCAAATTCATTTCACCTCACAAATATTTTCATGGTTCAGAAATGTTTTCTTCATATCACCCACAAATTTTTACCTTACCCAGTTAGTTATCCACATAGACAGATTCACCATCTAAATATCTAGAAAGACCATTTGCATAAAGATGATATTTTCAAGAAATAAACTGGATTCTAAGTACTATGCAGATGGTATTTTCTTACACAGTTATATCAAGAACATTTTTGAGTATTCTAAAAAGAAAATATACAATAATCCTAGGAACTTTCTTCAATGCAAATTTTCTTATTATAATGTACATTAAACATTTTTATATGTAAAAGAGAGAGTATTACTTAAATTTGCCAAATATAAATGTACTAGACATTGTGAATGCAATTCGTCTTTAATAATTTTTCTTGTTTTAATGAATTTTACCATATTAGAATTAAAACCTTTCCTTTTTATTTAAACAAAAGGGGGGAAAGTTGTAGGACATTAATAATCTGTGTGAAGATGCATTTCTGTGATTGTTGTAATAAATAAGTAGGCAGAAGAGACAGGCAAGACTTCCAGGCAGAGAGAGGAAGAGGAAATAATCAAGGTGTGTAGGAGATGCCATCAAGAGACTGAATGAGTCAGACACACAAGATGAAAGAGAGGAAAAAGCCACTTGGTAGAATGTAAATTAATAAAAAAAAATGGGTTAATTTAAGTTATAAGAGCTACTGTGATAAGCCTAAGCTCTATGCTGAGTTTTGTAATTAATAAGTTTCCATGTCATTATTTGGGACCTGGCTGGCAAGAAACAGAAAGACCCATCATATAATATCTAATGCAGATATTTCTATTGGCCACATGGTGTTTCTCACATTCTTCTCTTTTCAAAGTTTTCATTCATGGTGTGTGTGTGTGTGTGTGTGTGTGTGTGTGTGTGTGTGTTTGTGTGTTTAAGTGTAGGAACCTAAAGATGTCAGAGGCATGGAATATCCTGGAGCTGATATTTCAGGACTTTGGAAGCCCCCCAGCTTGAGTGATGGGAACTGAATTCAAGTCCTCTGCAAGAGCATTAAGTGCTATTATAAAATGGGCAGTTTGTTCAGTACCCACCAAGTTTTTACTTGTGTTTCAAATACTCACAAATTTAATTCACTACCATTTAGCTTCAGGAACGTTACTTAATAACAGCTTATCACAAATGTTTTCATCTTATGATGCCCGTATGGAACAACTCTTCACTGCTGGAAGGACTCTCTATAAATGCATGCTAATGACAGGCTGGTGGGACACCATAAAAGTCATCCAAGAACTGATTATTTTCAAAGAATCAAGCAGCAATCTTCCAATAATAATAAACATGGAAGCTCATCATAATAGATATGTATTTTCTAATTATTATTGTCTTTGCTTTCTATAGGTGTACCATAAAATGAACCTGGCAGCTGTACAGTCATGTTGCACTTGAATGAATCAGAACTACTGCTTTCAGGGGTTACCCAGGTGTGTTCCACAGAAGCAGTACTGTAGTTAAAGGATGTTTAAGATGTAATGGACTGGATGAATACCAGCTGTTTTAGCCTCTCTGTTCTGAATTATTCACCATTGGTAAGTAGGCAGTGACTGGGCAGGGCTTGGAAAGGGACAAGTGAAATCCTAAATTTTTATGCCTCTACTGGAGTCAGATCATTCCTTTGGACCAGGGTGAATGTGTAGCATAGCATCATACAGGCCTTATAAGGAGTAGAGTTGAAACAGTGATTTTATAGCCCAAGCATTAAGCAATTGCTGTAGAAGTGCATGGAATCTTTCTGTCCATTAACTAAGAAGCTGATGGAAAGGTGTATGCTGACTTCCTCCAGTACACCCATCATGATATTAAGTCCCATTTGCGGGGAGTAAAGTCAATTATACTGCTAAAAGTTGAGCGTCAGTCAAGGTACCCAAAAAATGACATACAAAAGACATATACCTCCATTTCAATGATGCTAAACTTTTGAATAATAGCACAAGATACCAACAATGCACTTCTACTTAAGAAAGCCAACACCTAAGTTTCTAAAAATAAAATATGTCATTTTAACACTGAAAAGAAGAAAGTTACTGATAATGCCTGAGTTAGAGTGGCATGATCTGCTCAAAACTTATAAAGACTTCCTTATTATACATTATTAAGATCCCTTTTTTTGTTGTTTAGAAGACCATTATTTTGCATCCTATAACTCTCAGAAATAGACTTTCCTTTTTCTCCTGTAATTCTAGCCCAGACACTTTTCTTTCTAATTTTTTTGCTTCCCTGGTAAGTCTTCTTTAATAATGTCATTCTTAGACTAATTACAATTTTTTATTTTTGATGGTATAATAAAATCACATCATTTCTTGTTCACCTTTCCTCAATCCAAACAGTCTCATATACCTTGTTGCTCTAATTCAAATTCATGGCCCCTTTCCTTATTAATTTTTGTTACATTTATATGTGTGCATGTGTACACAGAGGCTATTTGTTTCCCAGGTGCCCTGACCAAAGTAATTACACAAAAATTATATTAATTAAAGCACTGCTTGGCGTATTATGTTGATCTTTTTATTAACTAACTCTTACATTTTAAATTAACCCATTTTTATTATTTTGTGTATTGTCACAAGGCTGTGACTCACGGGGTAATGTTTTGGCATCTGTCTCCTTTAGCAGTTACATGGTGTCTCCTTCCCTCTGCCTACTCTCTCTACATATCTGTTTGGATTTTCCACCTAG
This sequence comes from Bramus lutescens, assembly GCA_001685075.1. Lineage (NCBI taxonomy): Eukaryota > Metazoa > Chordata > Mammalia > Rodentia > Cricetidae > Bramus > Bramus lutescens. Next base: position 117,947 of record LOEQ01005599.1, read on the forward strand.
CTTTATTCTCCCCTACCATAGGCCCAGAGCAGCTTCTTTATTAAACAATGGCATTAAATCATATTAACAGCATACAGAGGGGAATTCCACATCGTGTGTATATGTGTGTGTGTTCCTAAATATAACCTACTCATTTTATATAACGTATAACCTACTCATATGAATGTTTTCAGGGATGACCATTTGCTATTTAGTATTAGATAACCAACTGGTATACTCTTCTCTGGGGAAGACAATGTCTCCCATTCTCAACATTCCTTAGTTTTCTGTAGTTCTTTAAGCAGGGTGGAGGCCTATGGGATTTCCTCTGTCTACTTTGGCGTGCCTATTGCTGTCCTCATTCAGCTCAAGTTTAGACGTTCATGTTGATGAGACTTTATGACTGTATATTCTGACATTACTAGGTGACACAATCTTGTATCAGATACCCTGATCTTCTGGCTCTAAGAACCTTTCCACAATGTTCTCTGAGTCCCTTTGGTTTGTAGCTTTCTGTAATAGTCTCTGTAGTTTGCAAAGAGCAGGTTCCTTAACCATGGGTGAGTACATAATTCTTTAAATTAGTTTTTTTTTAATCAGAAGGGGGAAAAAATCATCAGTTATAATCTGACAGAGGGTTAGCATCCAAAAAATAAAAATAACTCAATAAAAACTAAGCATCATGAAACAAACAATGCTTAAGAAATTGGAATTAACCAATTTCTTAAGCAATAAACTATAAGTGGCAGGAAAAGATTTTTGCTTTTAATTATCAACAACCTTAACCATCTGGGAAATACAAATTAAAAGTAGTTTGAGATTTAATCTTACCTGAGTCAGAGTGGCTAAGATTAAAAAAAAACTTTAATGACAAATACTGATATGAGTATTGAGAAAGGGGAACACTTATTCAATGCTTTTGTGAGTGAGAACTCATACAGTTGCTATGGAAATCAGTTGCTATAAATCACTGTTGCTCAAACTTTCTAATGCTATGATCATTGAAAAGTTTCTCATGTGTGGTGACCCCAGCCATAAAATTATTTTCATTGCTACTTCATAGCTGTAATTTTAGTACTGTTATGAACTGTAATGCAAATACCTGTGTTTTCTGATAGTCTTAAAGGACCCCTGCCAAAGGGTTGCTTGATACCCCCTTTTGGGTCACAATTCACAGGCTGAGACTCACTGTTATTGATAGTTCACCATATGACCCTGCTGTCCTGCTCATGCGCACAAAGCCAAAGGGACTCTATATCCCAGGGCAGACATACCTGTCAATGAGTCAGTTTAGGATGTAAGATCTATCCATAAGAAACTAAAGCTAATAGGCCAAGCAGTGATTTAATGAATACTGTTTCTTTGTGGTTATTTGGGTCTAAGCATTCAGGAATGAACAGCAACCTCCTAACAGCACATATCTATTCATCAATGTTCATGACTGTTTTATTTTTACAAAAGTCAGAAAGTGGAAATAGTCCTGATGTTCATAAACATAGGAATGGATAAGGAAAATAAAGTATATTTACTCTTTGGGTTATTGTTCAGCTGAGAAATGAAATTCATAAGTGAATGGGCTTAACTGGAAGTAACCATTTTGTGAGCTAACTCAAGGAAGACAAAAAGTTGCAGTTTTTCACATGTCCTGACGATCAGGACATTTTCTCTCATATCTTGATGCTAGGTTTGAATCTTCAGATAAGTGTCTTTCAATTGGAATACTCATGTAGGACAGCATGTTAGTAAGGAGCTATGAGTGGTACTTTCAAAGGAGGAGATATATAATTCTGTGGGATAAAGGGAAAAGGAGAATAATGGAAGAAGAATTCAGTGCTGTGGAGTATGGGAGGGCATGGTAGGGAAGAAATTTGAGGGAAGGGGGAGGGCTGACTAACTTTAAAGAATGTTTAAAATAACGTACGGGAAGCTACTACTGTATAAGCTTATGCACACACACACACACACACACACACACAACTCTAAAAGTAGTTACCCTGTAACAGGGTGGCAATTTTCCCTTTAGATGCCACACAGAATGAATACACACACACACACACACACACACACACACACAGGTGAAATTATTAGATTTATTAGAATTTCTTATAGGATATGGTTCAGATAGTTCAATAATGGATGTCTACCAATGGAAAATATATCAAATTCTGTGACTGTTCAGACCATGAGGCTGAATGTCTCAGCTGGCCTTCAATATGGGTCAGAATTCAAAAGAAGTAGGCTATTATGCCAGTGAAGAAATGGACTTGCCAGAGAAGGTGATAACAAGCAGGTATGAAAAAGAGATAACTTCTTTTTCTATGCCCTTTATATAGGCTGCCACAAGAAGTTATGGCAAAGATTAAAGGTAGATCTTTCAACCTCAAATATTGTGGATCAAAATTGGGTCTTTCAAGTTCAAATGACTAGTTTAAGAAAAAAAACTCTCATAGGTGTGGACCAAGCCACTTGGGTTTTAGTTAATTCTAGATATAATCTAGCTTACAAGCAAGAATAGGTTTCACAAGTCCATATATTGTCAGCTTGTCACACAGTCATATCTCTTTACACCATACTTAATATCCAAATTAAAATAATAACCAGATCATAAGTATACCTAATATTATAGAACTACTCCACATACAATAACCAATGCATTATAACTTACAGAATAAGTGACAATGTCCACTGAAGGACTTTCTTTTATTATCTCAATACTTGAATATGATTACCACTGATATTCTCTCAACTGATGTTACATTACACAATAAAGTGATTCAGAAAAAAATTAAAAAAAAGTCCATAAACATGATCTTAAAAATATTACAGCAACACTCATTATGTCTATTAAGTTCCTTATTTCTGCAAGTGATCACATGCCTTTAGCTGGTGTTTATAACTCTCTATTCTGTATTTCCTCCACCCCCAGCAATCAGATCAGCAGGTCTTTTTCTTAAAGAGTAGCCCATACCTTAATTCCTTTAGGTCTTGGGCCCTGCAGAAAATTAACTAAGAAAAACAATTCATTTTTCATGAATTCCCTGGTTATCTCATGCAAGGTCAGCAGAATTGTTACTGTCTTTGTGTTCCAATGTTTTAGGAAACAAGTGTATTATGAATTCTGGTATGAGAGGAAATTTTAAGGATCATACTCTGACATAGTTTAAAGTTGTCTGTATAGGAGACAACTTCCTAAATATAACCTCAGTAGCCTAAACACTAAGAGAGACAATTAATCAATGGGAACTTCCTGAAACTGAGAAGTTTCTGTAAATTAAAGGACACAGTCAACTAGAAAAAAATGACAGAATACAGAATGGGGAAAAATCTTCACCAACACCACATCAGACAGAGGGCTGATCTCCAAAATATACAAAGAATTCAAAAAATTAGTCATCAAAGGAACAAATAATCCAATAAAAATGGAGTACAGACCTAAACAAAGAACTCTCAACAGAGGAATCTAAAATG